>JAJKFJ010022739.1:0-35743 GCA_027382625.1 Tetmemena sp. SeJ-2015 | reverse complement strand
TGTCTATTTTTTCGTTATTTCTTTTTACGCTCTCTCTTCACTTTCTTGATTTGAATAGCCTCATTTCCAACTGTAACCCAATATTTTCTTTGATGATAGCTCCTTCCAAATATATCTAGATACTTGTGAGATGGAATCATGCTCTCTACAAGATCGTAAAACCCATCTGGCTTTCTTGAACCTTCCCTTACTCTCTCGAAAATGACATTTCTAACAAATCTAAGTATAGATCTGCTCCTGACCTTGCTATTTTCTAACTATTTTAAGAATAATACGCAAAATTCAGCGCAATGTATGAAATAATGTCCGATTCCATCATGGAGAGTGTTGTCATTTCTTAACTTTATCCATGCAAGAATGTCACATTTTTTATAGCCCTTCTTTTTTAGATTTTTTATTGCGGACTCCAACTTATTTTAAGTGACCCACATGAACAAATATCCTTCTTGTTGAAGTCTCTCAAGCAGAATATATTTGAAGATATCCCTGTCAGGCATGGTGGAATATTTGTGTTTGCAGCCAGTGCCTTTCCAAGGTGAATCTGCTGCTACGCCCCAAAATTTATCGTCATCTTAGTCTGATATTTACTCTTCAATCAAATCTTACCACATGTCTTAATCCTTTATATCTCCTTCATACTGCCACTGTAAATTTGTTGATATCTTTTGGCCCCACATTCTATCCTCAATAATAGGAGGAGTTTTAGGGCCTATGAACTTAAATCTTTCTGGATTCACTCTCTCATAGTCTTTACTATTTCTTTACCTTTCGCAATTCATAACCAACGCTTTAAATCCTAATTTTTTCTCAACTAACTCTTCAAAAAGGTCTTGCTGCTAATCTTCCAGTAATAAGTATTCCAATAAAATTTTATCGTAAGCAGATTTGGCCTAGTTGATAGCAAACTCTAATTGAGTAATGTAATGAGCGCATCTGAAATTCTCTTCAATTTAAATTTTTAGTGCTTGTTGAAGAAATTGGATTTCTTAATCTTTACTTGCAATGATTTATTATATTTATCTTTAATTCCTCATTCTCCTAACTTCAGAAATACCACTCGAACCATAAGCATTTTAATATTAAATGTTCGTATATTTTATCTAATGCTTAAAGTTGTGAAGTCTTTGAAGTTCTGATTCAATCAATGCGCTGATTTAAATGTGTTGAGCCTCAGTTAAATGTGAATCAGCTCCCTTATTTTATGCTTTAAAATTTATCATCAAGCAATCGAATCGAGACTTGAAATTTTAAAAAAATCGATTGTACTCTGAGTGCCCACAAATTAATCTGCTTAGTCTGTTTGCTTGATTATTTGTCCAAAAATATTAATCTACTAGCCTATTTTTTCTTTTGTTTAGTTTATATGAGTATTTTGTCTTCTTTCTATTGTTTTGTGTATTATCTTGAATCCTTCCTTGTTTCATGCTTTAAATAATAGGTTCATTCTATACTTTGAATAGAGAACTATCACTAAATTCTTAGGTCTCCACCAAAACATGCTGCTGCTTTATAGATTAAGATTCAGATACTTGCTACAAATTTATTTGATTTACAATATCTGCGTTGATGTCTAAGTGTTATTGGGCAGTAGATTGGTGATTTTAAGCTTATTGCTCCTCTATTGACTAAGAAGAATTAGATTCAGAGCTTTGAGTATTAGAGTTGGAAGAAGTCTGATCACTCTATCAACCCATCTCTATATTTAACTCTCTGCTCAATTGTTGAGAATTAATGTTCATCACTCTATCCCCTGAGTGCACTTCCACTACTTCTATTATCATCAAAGAACTCTCAACTTTGTCTCCAGCTTATAAGTTCATCTTAAGTATAAATATTTTGAAATAAATTAATAATAATAACTTAGTTTGTTTAAAAGTTGATTGTTCGAACTTAGTTTCAAATAATTGACATTTGGTTATTATTTTAAAATAAATAAACAAGTTCTTATTTCTATAAAAAGAGCTAAAAATATTTATAACTTTTAATATTAAACTTTTAAACTTAAATATTTCTAAATTATTAAAGTGCAGTGCAACTTTATAATTGTTGCAATAAGTAAAATTATTATATTCTTTTTCATTTAAAATTAAAAACTAATCTTGATCAAAGTGAACTATCTACTTGGACTACAAAGTTGTAAAAAATAGAGCAGAGTAGGAACTAATATCCACTATGACTTATATGAGAAAGAAAAAAGAATCAAGCATGGCAGAAAGCTGCTTAAAAATAATTTGTCAAGTGCTTAGCTCACTATTACATTTAGTAAAATGTAGATGAATTCCTCGTCAAATAGCTCTATCAAGGCTATATGGAGTAGGTCTCTACTTGGACGAGGTTAAGCATTAAGCTTTAAAGCCTGTAATCTTACTTGAGAGGCCACAATTTGAGGATTGATTTTGAAACTAAAATCTATGGGAAATGAAATCTCGATTGCTATAATAAAGCAATAAATAATCAGGAAGAGTAAGTAATCATAATTTTTTAGTTTGAGGAGAAGCAGATACGCAGGAGTGAATGCAATAAATTTTGAGACTAATCTTTGAATACGAATCACATTGTCGATCAATGAATATTTTGATATCTAGAGTATTCACTTAAAGAGAGCTAGCCTCTCTAATACAGGTAAGTTCAGTTTTAACTTTAATTTGAGTAAGGATTTAAATTATCTCATCTTTTATTCAGATAATGCCACTCTTTCATTTACAATTTTTTTTAAAAATAAGAGATGAATCTTTCATCTATAAAAATGAGTGAAGTTAGAGAAATAATAATGATGTGGATAGTTAAAAAAATTGTAGAATTTTTAAATTTTCAAAGAATAAATCAAACAGAAGATGAATCTCTTTTATTTTAAAAGATAGATAACGACTTTCTTCTCTATATTTCTGTTTTAGGATAGAGGCTTTGGCTTCCTCATTTTAATATTTAAAGAGTTTTTAAAAATTAAAACATATTTCCAGAGAATAATTAAAAATTAAATCTATAAAAATAATACATTTTCGGAAATTGATGACAACTTCTTTCATGGTAAAGCATTCTAATATTTATCTAAGATCTTTTCATACTCTATCATTTTAGCCAGATAAGGTTTATTTATTTTCAATTTTACTCTAAAATTTAATATCCAAGCTAATTTATAAACATTGACCTTCTAAAATTAATAGATAAAATTTTAAAACCTCGCCTATCTTTCTCCGACACATATGTTTATTTCAACTATAATAAATTAACATTACTTTTTACCAAAATTTAAATCAGCACTCTTTTCTTATGCTAAAATTAAAGAGAGTGTTATCGCACAAAAATTTTACAAAGTTATCAAGCTTACTAGTAGTCAAAGTTTGTCTAACTTACTTTTGGATTTTCAAATCGGAATTCCGCTTCCATGTCGAATAGCAAATTTTAGAGCACTGAGGAAGCTCTCCGCAATCCAGTCGAAGCTCATTTCTGAAATAGTCTATGCTATCCCTTGAATGAGCTTCTCCTTTCTAAAAGACATAAGAGTAAAAGATTTTGAGAGATTTACTTTTAAGTTTTAATGTCTGATGGCTTCGAAATCAGGGCTTTTTTTTTAATAAATGAGAAAAATTTCTAAACAGGAGCAAGATCAAACTAATATGGCCCTAAGTAAAAAATAGGGAGATGAAGGTTTCTTATTTTGCTCAGTACATAATTACTCTTATGGTATGTTGCATTATCTATCATGAAAACCGTCTTTTATCGCCAAGTTGGATCTTGCCGTTGCAGTTTTAGAGACATTTGAAGTAAAAAATGAACGAAACTTGGGCTGTTAGTTTTTCCGCATCCCACCTAATAAAAAACCTCACCAAGGGAGCTAATACCAGCAATTATTCCTATGGATGATAGCCTTTGGGCAGAGCTGTAGTAATTCTACTTGCCTTTTTTACTCCACTCGAAAACTCTCGAGTTAGTAGTCTATATACTACTCTCGTCAATATTGATAATTCACTTTCCTTCTCAGAGCAAGTCTACATACCTCTTCGCGGCTATCTGTCTTAAATTAATAGATTCGAGATTGTTGGCTCTTGGGCTCAAGTAATACACCTTCTTATATGAGTATCCTAAGCATGACTTCAAAATAATTCTGAGAGTGCTCCTCGAGCAATTTACTCTAAATGTATTCCATATCTCTTGTTTCAAGTTATATAAACTAGGAAAATACTAGTGATCTTATTAAACACTTTATATCATCATGGCAATTCGAAATCTTTTTTTGAGACAAATTCCTTATCTTGTAATATTGACGCCTAGTGAGTTCCCCTTAATCTTCCTTAACTCATTGTTTAATTTGTAAAGTGAAATGTTCTTTCACTTTGAAATTGCAGTCTTTGAGGTTCCTGCATCTAGAAGAGACTGAATACGTTCTCCTTCTGATAACTCTTTGTTAATAAGAGAGCTGCCTTGTATAATCAAATTAGCTGGAATAGAAGTAGCTAGATTCACTTTCTGAGATTATGTTCCTCCAGAGATAAAAAAGACTCCTTTTTTCTCTTCATTCTGCTATCTTATCTTAATAACTGTGCCCCTTATAAATTCTCTCAGCTCTCCCTTCTCAACTTGAATCCCAGACTTCATCAGGCAGTCCTCAAGATGCAGCTCTGTTGCGTTAAATAGAAACTCTTCAATATTTATTGCTTAGGCTTATTCATTGAGTATTTAAAGATCATTATCTTGCCTTACTATCAGGTAAGGGTCAAAAATGCCCTGATCTTGCTCAGTTACCAACATGGACTGCTCTATCTCATTTTCGATAAGAGAGATATCTTCTCTTTTCAATTTTTTCAGTGATGAGGCTTCATTATAAACTTCACCATGTTAAAGGAGACAAGTAGACAGATAATCGAACTCTATCTCTAGTCCAAGCTACTATTCGAATGTATTAGCACTTTATTAAGGCTCTGTTCTTTAATTATCTTAATGAAGGCTTGGAGTTCCAGCAAAATATTCTCTAATATCTCTCTACATTTTCTAATATATAATATGATTTAAATTATTAAGGAATAGTTATTTATCTTGGAGTCTACAGCAATTCTCTTATAGGAATAGACTTTCTAAGAACATTAATTGCTTTAAGGCGGTAAATTTATCATTATTAAATAAGAATCATAGCCATTGCTAATACTTCTCCAATTCGTAGTGTAAGCTAAGCGCATTAATTACTCTTTAATGATAATCGAATGCAAGGATCATTGAAGCCTGTTAATGTCCATCAGATTTCAGAAAAGATTGGTTCTAAAAAAGAGCTCTATGACTTCCTAACTCAAGACTGCAGCGCATATCTACCTAAAATGACTTGTACAAATGTTTACTTTTTCAAGTCAATCATTGGAGGAGAAAAAGAGGTAATATCTTTAAGCTAATTCTTGAATAGTATCTACGTAGAAGCGATGTTATAGTCTCTGCAGTCCCTCAGATAGAAGGCTTAACTGCTGATGATTTCTTGGATTATGCTAAGAAAAAGCCGTCACTATTAAAGTACTTGCCAGATCAATGTGATTGGCTCCATCTTGATAAAAAGTGGATCTGTGATATCCTCCTGAGTCTAGACAGAGAAGGTATAACCTAAATGATACATGAAGCAAAGTAAAAGAGAAGAGAGAGATTTGATAACTCCTAAAATTTGATAGTGCACATGAAGCCAGAGTTCGCTTAAGCTCTATAGGAGTCAATTAACTATAGTGGTAAATAGATTAGTGACTTCAATCTATTATTTAGTTTAAAAAGGAAGGTCTGCTCACCTTCTCAAGAAATCAGCTCAAAGAAGAAGAAAGAATGATGAAATTGAAGAGGTCAAAGGAGAAGAAAAGGAGTTGAAGCAGAGCAAGAAAAAATATCTCGAGGTAAACAAGAGAATGAGAGAAGAGTTTGAAGGGATGAGAGAATAGTTGGATGAGCTGAGCTCATACAAGGAGCTTGTACACTCTCTTCATTCATAAGGAATCATAGATCATGAAGGAAGAATTCAGAGTCACAATGAGAGAATGGAATGATCTAGAGATAGATTAATGTATTCTTATGATTTTTAAGTCTAAAATGTCAATTAAACACATGTTTTGTTATCATTGAATATGGCCGTCGGTGTAATGAATCATCTTCTGAAACTTTGTTTCCTATTATTCCTCGTTTTTATTCTTGAATCATCCTCTTGCTTGTAAATATAACCTCCTCTTTTTGTGCCCCTTATATTTTTACTTGCGCTAGCTTCCAAATCTTTCTATTCATTTTCTGACTCGGCCGCAGAACAAAACTTGTCATCTTGTTTCGCATAAGCTTTCTTTAGATCTTTCTTCTTCACGGATTTGTCATGACTTTTAACTTACTTAGATATGGTTTTAGCTTCTCTTTTTCTTATTATATCTCCAGCCAAACATTTGGACTCATTTTGGATTAAGGTATCCGATTGCATTTTTAAAACGACGAGCTCCTCTTAATTTGATAAAGGAAATTCTTCAACTCTCTAGTGATCCTAATCAAATATCATAGCTTCAGAAGGCCCAACGACTTTCGGTTAATCAACAGGTGTAACTTCTGGCCTATCATCTGTTTTATTCAGAACTCCAAATGCTTCATCACAAGAGTTTGCAGTATATCCGTTCTCATGCAACGAAATCTCACCATATTGCGACTTAATACTCCTTACCTCGTCCTTAAAACCAGAACTTGCTTTTTCCTCCTCTATAGGATCAAGCAATTCAAATTAGTTGCTCAAGGACTCTGTATTAATCTATAATTGTGGGTTGGTTATTTATCCTTTAGAGTCCCTGGGCTCTACTGAGAGCAGTTATTACAATGAAGATAGCTTTTGGTGATTCTAATTATCTGCTAAATGCCAAAATAAGTCTCGCTCTTGTTCAAAAGTAAGCTAAGACCCTGGCCTCAGTACAACTTAGATGTACTAACCTTTTTTTTGCATTCTTCCTACTCTGCCAATAATTTACTAAAAAGATCTCTCTGAAAAGAGATCGCAAACTATCATGTAAAGTCCACCACTTAGCTCAATCTCATTATTAGATTTTAGATCTGTGCCTCGGCCTTATTGTTCAGTCAAAAGATACACCCCATACTAATTTTTTAAGTTTCTTTGATCAAAAGATTTTTCAATTGATGCTTCAACCTTGGCCCCTTTCATTGGTCGAAGCGAATGAAAAGGAAAAGAATTGTACTTCTTAAAGTTAGATTCTAGGATTGAATATGATCCTTGGGCAACAAGCACAACAGGGCTCAAGTGGACTTACTATAGGCATATTTCAAATATCCTTTTAAAATACTCCTGTTGATTAGTGGTAATCAGATCGTTCCCGAGATTTACCTTTTTATCTCCAAGAATAGAATTTAGATTAGGAAATACAATTTCCTCCGAATCAAATCCTAAGCTCAAGCAAGCCTTCTCTTTTTCATTTAATCTAGAGCCTGTGAATCCAACGCAACCTTGGGAAAGTTTCAGAAATTCAATTATTTCTTTCATCTATATGACACTTCCATCAAAGATAATCCAATCGTACTCATCCAAAATGCATCTTGAGCTTTTCCAAATCTAAAGGAAAGAAACGTCATTAAAGCATCCCAAGAAGAACTTCTAGGTGAGGTAGTACACTCCTTTTTGATTTTAAAACTGATTTACGTTGACCTCGAGCCCCATCTTTCTAAGGTGAGGGCCAAAATTCTTTTCATCTCTGAGGATAAGATGGTCATTCTTCCCAATAATAAATACAGGCTACTCGAACTTGCTTGCCTGGATCACTGCGAGTGAAGTGCATAGTAAAGTTTTCCCATTACCGATTCCGAAATTTATGAATAGATGGTCTTACTTCAGGGAAGTAACAAGATTTAAACAGAAAATTTGCTGTTTCATTAGGTCAAATCCTAGTGAGGTTTAAAGTTACTCCAAGATCGGAGTGTTATTTAACAATTCCTCCTTTTGAGCAAATTCTAGAGCATATGCTTAAGAACTTCCTCTATTTATAGCAATAAAATCAGCTAATAGTCTTTCAACATCTTTCTTGTCAAGATCATTTACCTTTTATGGAAGAGATTGAAGCCTCTTGATATGACTAAAGTCAGCTCTCATCAAGTCTGTGACTATTTCCTTAAGGCCTTTGCATCCTTTTTCATGGCTTAATAGAATAAAATCCTCAGCAAGTTGACTGATTTTAGCGAGATTGCTTATCCAGATAGGATTTCTGTTTTTCAATTCAATAGAAATCTGGCTAATCAAGTGCTGGAAATCATCTTGCTCAATGAAATCCCACTTAGCCACAAAAAGATCGTTCATTCTGGAGATGAAACTATCTAATTAGCTATATGTAGATGCTTGTGATAGGGAGCATATATAAATGTAATCACGTACAAGAGGTATAGGCACGTCTCGAATAAGTCTGAGCCCTTGATCTTCTTTAATTAGCTGAATGAAAGGCCTGTTTAATATCATTAAAGTATTCGGCAACAATCGAATAACCTAGAAGTCTATCTTGAAAAGATTAAATGTACCCATCATCAGCTGAACAACGCCAATGTTTCCTCTATCAAAATTTAACAACTCCTCTTGATATTGTGCTAATGAATCGGGTTCATTTAGGAAGATATAGTTAGCCAACCCTAGCGCTTGCTCTGAGTTTGGTCTTATTGCTAAAAGCATCATAGCATTTTGAAGTAGCTGAGGTTCAATTTCTATGATCTCATAATTATAGTAGAATAGCGAGATAACAAACAACTTCGACTTAATCTAGAGGCTTGCTTTAGATTGGAGATTTAAGTCGTAAACCATTCTGAACATATTCGATCCATGAATTTCTGAGCAAGTTGTTTTTAGATTGAGGAGGAATTCCTAAAGACTCTGGCTGTTTCTTGCGTTTATTTTTTAAATAAAGTCGAACCGAGAGTTTTAAGGTATTGTCATGAATTCTCTAATATAAGAGGAAGTTATTTCAGACTATATTTTAGCACCAAGATTTATTTGCTATCCTATCTAATCATTTCCAACGATATGCCTTTGCTCTTAGTTCTCGAAGTTTTGAGGTAGATGAATATTTGTATACTCCTAATTTTTCTTTAATAAAGGGCGAGGACTGAGCCTAACTGAGTTCTCCTTCACAGTTTTTATCTTCCTTTTAGTGGCTTAGTTCAAAATAAATTTGCTCAAGAATCTTGGGACATCAGAAGAATTTTTAAGGATTTTAAACTCCTCAATTTCCAAGATCTTCTCTAAAGAATAATCCATACTCGGCAAAATCATTTTAGCTTTGTCAATAAGCTCTGGGTACATAGCACCTGCATAACTGCATTTCCTTCCTCTCTTTCCTACATTTGTTGCAATGATTTGAGATTGATTGACACTTTCAGATTCTTCCCATTTGTTTGAGCCTTCTTTCTTAAGACCCTACTAGTTTTTATTGTCATCCTTTACTTCTGAGATAGCTTAGATTTCTAGAAAGCTCAAGTTAAGTGGTTGCAAAGACTACATTAAGTTTTGCCTCCTATTTTAAATTAAAACTAATTAAGGCGGGCTCTAAATTATTAAGATTATTATTTGAATTTAATTAAGTCAAAAGAGTAATCTTAATTCTTATTAAACCTATTTAGTAGTCAAACATGACCAAATATGCATACAAAATGAGAGATTTTGACACATTTCTCTATTTAATGAGCTCAAAACTTTTCAAGAGTTTGTAGACTTGAAATTTATTGCACTATTATTGTGACCATATAATTTGCTGAATGCTTAGCATATGAAACCTGAATTTCTGATTAAAATACCTTTCTTCACAAGGATAGCAAATGAAGGTTAAGAGAGTCATAATTAATTAAGATATTCTTAATTTAATTAAGCACTCACTGGAATTTCAAAAATCCATTAGCATTCGAAACGCTAATCCTAAGATGTTTTTAGACATTCAGTGTAAATTCTACTTCTATTTTTGCGCTAGCAATGAACTATATTTCTTCAAGCAAGAATTGCAAAAGAATGTTGAATTTTGTGTTCAAAGTTTGCTTAAATCACATAAATGAATTATCTAATCTAATATTTCCAGCTTCAACTTTCTTGAAATGAAGCCCATCATTATTTATTAACCATACAATCATTAATAAGATATCTAAAATGTCAAATGAAACATAATCTCATTACAACTAAAGTATAAATATATGGGTTTTCAGTTTGAATGTTTATTTCAAAGAAGAAAAGAATGAGTTTGTCTAATGATAAAAAGTAGATTAATTGTTCATTCCTAATTCAATTCAAAAAATGGGGTTTTAGATGCGGGAGCAGGTTCGAAGATGAGGAAGCTAGGTCCATCTGGCCCAACAGAAGAGAGAAAGGAACCTCTTAAAAACCCCTTCCCAGAAAAGAAAAAGTGAAAGTAAATTAATTAAGCTTAAAATTTTTCCTAAATTTCCTTTACCATCTCGACATAATTTTGTTTTCTCTTCTTCCCTCTCTTACAATACTCACTAAAAACCCTCTGTATCGATAGCTTAATTGCATCAATGATAGAGAGCAGCTTCTTATATTTCCCTTAACTAATTTCCCAGAAAAATCTCCGTTGAATCTGGCGAGTATGGAAATTAAAAACGGGAGTGATGTTAACTCAGCGTATGTTCTTCGTTTTTGTCTTGTGTAGTGAGTTGTCAACGAGTAAAAAGATCTACCGTTGTGATTTCTTTTGAGCTTTTAAGGAACGCAAATACTGCCTCGCTTGATAGAGCGAGGATGAAGGACATAAGCTTCTAAGCCTGAGTCTTCGCTGTTTCCTGCAAGTAAGCACTTGTATTTATTTATTTTCTAAAATTCTATGTTATCGTGCTTCTTGTCCCCATTTTTCTGGGTGTTGTGTGTGAACACAGCTTGCAGCATACAAATTCACGCTACCTCTCAACCTGAGCAGTAGTGTATATTTAATAAAAAAATGGCTTATAAAATTAACGCGCTTCACCGATTCACATTTTGTACGTTATCCATTTAACGAAGATGTTTGCTACAGTCTAGGGAAAAAGTTTGAAGAAAGGAAAACTTTAGGAAATTTGGGCGCTACCCCAAAACTAAAGGGCCCTTAGTGGCGAAGGTTTGGGTTTAATAAAAAATTGATTCACATCTTGAACTTGAATGGATGAGGAACAGTGAAATCCTAACTTCTCATTGAAAAGCAATTTCAAATGCGAGAGTATAGTGGCGCTGGCACTTAAACATTTTTCGGGGAGTTGATGTTGAGAATGGAATTACTACTGATAAGGGTACACATCCATACCCTTAGATCAAAATGAAATGAGATAGGGGATCATGTATTATTGTGAGAAATTTTGCGTTTGACTGGCATGATTAAAGTATTAATAAAAAAAATTAATTATACACAACTTTTTTACTTTTTTATAAATTTATGGGGTTTTTAAAATTTTTTCAATATAAAAAGCATAATGCAAATACAATCCACAAGATAAAAGGTCTTGGGTTTGATAATTTGCTTATTGATTGCTAAAAATTGTTTTCCAATGGTTAAGCTTACACAGCTTTCTCAAGAATAACCAACTTTAAGGGACTAAGACTTTTAAATTTTTAGCGAAACGAGATAAAGACTAGTCACTTCTACAATGAGATGTACAAGCAGAGAACTTAATTATGGAATCAATAAAAGGAAGAGCTTCGAATGAATATACTGAATTCGCCGCTACTATCTATAAGAACAAAATTAGAGAATCTTATTTATACCTTTGACAAATAATTATTGCAAGAAATATCTTAAAAACTAGGATAAATTAATTTAAATATAATGCTTGAGACAAATTTTGAAGATTTTTTTGATTAAACTTCAAATAATGAAAAAGGAAAAATTGGAATCTGATGATGAGGAAGAGGAAAAAGACTAATAGCATAAAAATATATCGTTTGACGATGAAGATAATATAATAATGGAAATGACGTTAGAATCTAAGTACAAAAAACTAGGATAGCAAATGTCTTAAGACTCTCTATTGCAATTTTAAAAGTTCTTTGATAAAGCGACAGATATTAAAAATTAGACTCGTTACAATATTCTATATTAGAATAAATTTCCATTTATTAAATGGTGGAACAACTCTTGATACCATGATTCCTTCATGCATTGCTTCTATTTTGGAATATGGAGAGCATTGAATTGTAATGTAGCAAATACTAATGGAATAGAAGAAATACTTAGAGCTTGTAAAACGTTGGATACAATTCCTTTTGAAAAGGAATATTCGGAGAATGCAACATACAGAAGTAATTGTGAGAGATAAATGTAAGCGATCCAAGTTCTCAGGAGATATTTTAGGTTAGGAAATAATACTTGAGGGAATGAATAAATTGAAAAATTAATTCGTAAAAATGAGATGTTTACAACAACAATAATCAAGAAGAACAAATGCGCATTTTGTGGACATTCCAAGATTGACAAGACAGTTATTTAGACAAAAATAAGACTAAACTATATCGAAAAATATGATATTGAAGAAACTTTTAAAAAGTTTAGAACTGAAGGTCTCAATTTTTCTTGCTATGATTGTGGCTAAGAATTAAATACAAAATTTAGATTCATCGTAAATTGTCCATAATTTATGCTTGTAGATATTAATTTACCAGGTTTAACTCCACTTAAACTAAGAGATATAAAAATTAAGACTACAAATAATTAAGTTCAGAACTATGGAGCTTTTTGGAATGATCTGTTTTGATAGAGAAATTTCAAGCTAACACTACATATCATATCTAAAAAATGGATTGTATGATTAAAATTATCAAATGCTGGGGTGGTGGAGATACAATGGTACAGTGAAAGGTAAAAATATGGTATTCAAGTGTCACACAAATAATGAACTAGAATATATTATGATAAATGACCAAGAGCATAAATTCATACCAAATCTATTATTGTATAGAAAAACTTGACATAATATAATGATCAATAATATAATTTTAAGTTTGAATTAATATTTTAAAATTAGAAATTATATTTAAGTTAATAATCATAATTATAAGTTTATGATAAAGAAATTAATTAAATTAGTTAATAAGAATATAGTAATATAATATGTCTAATAAAAAATATTGCATATATATAAATTTCTAAAATAAATTTACATAGGATTGTAATATGATTTACTAACTAGTACTATAATAAGTGCTGGTTTTTAAATTGATTATTATTTATATTCCTTAAATTTTACTTTATTTTACTTTACTTTACTTTCTAAAATAAATTATGAATTTACGAATTAGATATAAAAAAATAGCTCTTTATGTAAAAGAAGGCACATTTAATAATGAAATTAGAATTCAATTATTAATTTATAAATAAGTTATAATAAAATAGCTCTATATTTAAAAGCAGGCGCATTTCATATATAAATTATAAATAATTAACTAATATAAAAGACATTAGATAATATAGGTTGAATATGAATGCATTATCGTTGATGGGTATAACTTTGAAATACATTCTGATTGAGTCCTTGTTGTGTGATTCATAATAAATATATTACTCTATAAATTAAATTAACTATATCTTTAAATTTTTACTACCACAACTAAAATAACAACTACTCACACTACTACATCTACAATAACAACCTCAACCTCTACAACTTGAAGGAGGCAGCCAAGGAGGCAAAGATCCAAGACAAGGAAGGTATCTCTCCCGATCAACAGAGACTCATCTTCACTGGAAAGCAATAAGAGTTACAAAAGTATGCTTCCTTTTGCGTACTTTTGAACCTCCTCAAGAACGAAATTAACATAATGCTCAAACAAAACTTTCACCGACTACATCATTCTGAAGGAGACTACCCTTACCCTCAATAGATAGCTGCTCATAGGGTGGAAACAAATTACTATAACTCAGAATGGGGTGGTGGTGTTCATGCTCTTGGCGATGATCTTGTTGTAGGTGACTCCCTCATTAAATTGAAAAACATAATGCTTTTTAACTATCTCTAATTTAATATACAACACTTTGTTCAAGAACTATATCTTCATTAGGTTTTCCTTACCCTCGATCATGTATTCATATTCAACTTATATTATAGTACACAATCAAGAAAAAAAATTAAAAATAATAATGATAAAAAATATGTAATGAGCAAAATAGTTTATATTTAAAACTTTATAAAATACATTCTTTTGTGAATTTTAGGTGTAAAAATTTAAGGTAAAAAATGTTAATCATGAAAAATGGCAGAGTAGGTACTCATTTAAATCAGCATGACATAGGAAACACGAAAAGATTATATCCCCATGACTAAAACGACTCATCTTTACAAAGACAAATCTGGTGATTGAAACATGATAACTCACAAATATAAAAAATTTGTAATTAAAAAAAAAATTTTTTAAAAAAATTTTATAAAATATTTATAATTTTATTTTTTTAGCATAAGGGACAAAAATATCAGATAAAAAAAATTTCATAAGATATGGCAAAAGAGGCACTCATTAGAATCAGCATGACATAGAAAACACGAAAAGATTAAATCCCCATGAAAAAAGTAAAAAAAAAACACAATTGGGGATGGGAAAACCCATAACAAAAAATAGTAAAAAAATTTTTATGAAAAAAAAAAATTTAAAAAAAAATTTTTTTAAAAAATTTTAAAAATTTAAATTTTTTATAAAAAAGGACAAAAATTTCAGATAAAAAATGTACATCAAGAAAAATGGCAGAGTAGATACTCATTGAATCAGAGCAAAAGAGCACAAAAAAATAAAATCCCCATGAAAAAAAACTATTCATATTCGGATGTAAAAATCGGGTGAACGAAACCCAAAATCTCTGCGAACAAAGTCAGAAAAATTTGGGTGAACGAAACCGGTTTTGTCTGTGAATGAACCCCACTTAAGTGTATAATAAAGAAAAATTATACAAAGACCTCCCTCTATCCTTTTAGGTACCTCTGGGGAGCCTCAAAAACCTAATAAAAAAAAAGACTAAATTTCCCCCAAAACCCAAAAATCATTTTGACTATAATCAGAACGAGTGTCGCATTAAAATCCCCCCCCGGGGTTTGTTCGCGCCCCTTGAATGACCGGGTTTTGATGGTGTGGAAGCCCAAGTAAAGAAAAATATACAAAGCCTCCCTTATCTTTTTAGGTACCTCTGGGGAGCCTAAAATTCCTAATAAAAAACAAAAATAGACTAATTTCCCTTAAAAACCCAAAACTCGTTTTGACTAAACTCACGAACGAGTGATCGAATCAAAAATCCCACGCCCGCTCGATTCAGCGCCCTTGAATGACCCGGGTAAGATCGGTTGGTGGAAGCCATAGTAAAGAAAATTATACAAAGACTCGCTCTATCCTTTTAGGTACCTTGGGAGCCTCAAATTCCTAATAAAAAACAAAATAGACTAAATTTCCCTCAAAAAACCCAAACCGTTTTGACTATAACTCACGAAAACGATTGATCGCATCAAAAATCCCCACCGCCGCAAATCAGCGGCCCTTGAATGACCCGGGTAGGATGGGTGGTGGAGCCCATGTAAAGAAAAATTATACAAAGACTCCCTCTATCCTTTTAAAGGTACCTCTTGGGAGCCTCGAAATCCTAATAAAAACAAAAATAGACTAAAATTTCCCTCAAAAACCCAAAACTCGTTTTGGGACTATACTCACGAACGAGTGAATCGCATCAAAATCCCCACCGCGCTCCGATTCAGCGCCCTTGAATGACCAAAAGGGTAGTGGTGGTGGAAGCCATAGGTAAAGAAAATTATACAAACGCTCCCTACTATCCTTTTTAGGTACCCTCTGGGGAGCCCGAAATCCTAATAAAAACAAAATAGACTTTAAATTTCCCTCCAAAAACCCAACACTCGTTTTGACTATAACTCACACGAACGGTGATCCATCAAAATCCCCACCGCCGGCTCGGATCAGCGCCTTGAAATGACCCGGGTAGGATGGGTGGTGGGAAGCCCTGTCAAAGAAAATTATACAAGACTCTCTATCTTTATTGGTACCTCTGAGGACCTCAAATTCCTAATAAAAAACAAAAATAGACTAAATTTCCCTGAAAAACCCAAAACTCATTTTGACATAACTCACGAACGAGTGATCCCATCAAAAATCCCCCACCGCGCTCGATTCAGCGCGACCTTGATGATCCCCGGGTAGATGGGTGGTGGAAGCCCAATAGTAAAGAAAAATTATACACAAGACTCCTCTATCCTTTTGGTAACTCTGGGAGCCTCGGAAATTCCTAAATAAAAACAAAATAGACTAAATTTTCCCTCAACAAACCAAACTGTTTTGACTATAATCACGACGATTGATCGCAGTCAAAATCCCCCACGCGTCGATTCGGCCCGCTTGAAATGACCCGGGTAGATGGGTGGTGAAGCCCATTAAGTAAAAAAATTATTAACAAAGACTCCCTCTATCTTTTAGGTTACCTCTGGGGAGGCCTCGAAATCAATAAAAACAAAATAGACTAATTTCCTCTCAAAACCCAAAACTACGGTTTTGAACATAACTCACCGAACGAGTGAATAGCATCAAAAATCCGCTCACCGCCGCTCGAATTCAGTTCCCCTTGATGACCCGGGTAGATGGTGGTGGAAGCCATAGTAAAGAAAAATTTATAACAAAGACCTCCTCTATCCTTTTAGGTACCTCTGCGGAGCCTCAAATTCCTAATAGAAAAACAAAAATAGACTAAATTCCCCTCAAAAACCCAAAACTCGTTTTGACTATAACTCACGAACGAGTGCTCGCATCAAAAATCCCCCACCACCGCCGCTCGATTCAGCGCCGCTTGAATGACCCGGGTAGATGGGGTGGAAGCCCATAGTAAAGAAAATTATACAAAGACCTCCTCTATCCTTTTAGGTACTCCTGAGGGCTCAAATTCCTAATAAAACAAACAAGTAGACTTAAAATTTTCCTGAAAACCAAAACTCGTTTTGAACTATAACTGCACGAAGAGTGATCGCATCAAAAATCCACCACCGCCGAATTCAGCGCCCCTTGAATGAACCCGGGTAGATGGGTGGTGAAGCCCATAGTAAGGAAAAATTTACAAAGACCTCCTCTATCCTTTTAGGTACCGTCTGGGGAGCCTCGAATCTAATAAAACAAACTAGACCTAAATTTCTCAAAACCAAACTCGTTTTGACTTATAAATCACTGACGAGTGATCGCATCAAAAATCCCCCACCGCCGCTCGGTTCAGCGCGCCCCTTGAATGACCGGGTAGATGGGTGGTGGAAGCCATAGTACAAGAAAAATTATACAAAGACCTCCTCTATCCCTTTTAGGCTACTCTGGGGAGCTCGAAACTCTAATAAAAACAAAAATAGCTAAAATTTTCGCCTCAAAAACGCCAAAACTGTTTTGGCCTATATCACGAACGAGTGATCGCATCAAAAATCCCCACACTGCGTCGATTCAGCGCCGCTTGATGCCGCCGGGTAGATGGGTGGTTGGAAAGCCATAGTAAAGAAAATTTATAAAAAGACCTCCCTCTATCCTTTTAGGTACCTCTGGGGAGCTCAAAATTCCTAATAAAAACAAAAATAGACTAATTTCCCTTAAAAAGCCACAACTCATTTTGACTATAACTACGAACGAGTGGATCGCATCAACAAATCCCCCACCTCGATCCGCGCTCGATTCAGCGCCTTGAATGACCCGGGTAGTGGGTGGGTGGAAGCCCATAGTAGAAAAATTATACAAAGACCTCCCTCTTATCCTTTTAGGTACCTTTGGGGAGCCTCAAATTATAAAAAACAAGAATAGACTAAATTTCCCTTCAAAACCCAAAACTCGTTTTGACTATAACTCACGAACGAGTGATCGCATTCAAAATCCCCCACCGCCGCTCAGATTCAGCGCCCCTTGAATTGACCCGGGTCAGATGGGTGTGGAAGCCCCATAGTAAAGAAATTAATACCAAAGACTCCCTCTATCCTTTTAGGTACCTCTGGGGAGCCCCAATTCCTAATAAAAACAAAAATAGTAACCTAATTTTCCCTGAAAAACCCAAACTCCGTTTTGGACTATAACTCAGACGAGTGGATCGCATCAAAATCCCCACGCCGCGCTCGATTCAGCGCCCCTTGAATGACGGGTAGATTTGGGTGGTGGAAGCCATAGTAAAGAAAAATTATACCAAAGACCTCCCCTATCCTTTTAGGTACCTCTGGGGAGCCTCAATTCCTAATAAAACAAAAATAGACTAAATTTCCCCTGAAAAACCCAAAACATTCGTTTTTGGACTATCACTTCACGAACGAGTGATGCGCATCAAAATCCCCGGCGCTCGATTCAGCGCCGCCTTGAATGCCGCGGGAGATGGGTTGGGTGGGAAGCCCATGGTACGAAAAATTATACAAAGACTTCCCTCTAATCCTTTGAGGTACCTCTGGGGAGCCTCGAAATCCTAATAAAAAACAAAAATAAGCTAAATTATCCCTCAAAACCCAAAACTCGTTTTGGACTATAACTCACGGAACGCCGTGAATCGCATCAAAAATCCCCACGCCGTCGACTTCAGGCCCTTGAATGACCGGGTAAGATGGGTGGTGGAAGCCCATAGTATAGAAAAAATTATACAAAGACCTCCTCTATCCTTTTAGGTACCTCTGAGGAGCCTCAAATTCCTAATAAAAAAACAAAAATAGACTTAATTTCCCTTAAAAACCCAAAACTCGTTTTGACTATAACTCACGACGAGTGGAATGCATCAAAGTCCCCACCGCCCTCGATTTCAGCGCCTGATGACCCGGGTAGATGTGGTGGAAGCCCATAGTAAGAAAAATTATACAAAGACGTCCCTCTATCCTTTTAGGGTACTCTGGGGAGCCTCGAAATCCTAATAAAAAACAAAAAATAGTCTAATTTCCCTCAAAAACCCAAAACTCGTTTTGACTATAACTCACGAACGAGTGATCGCATCAAAATCCCCCACCGCCGCTCGATTCGCGCCCCTTGAATGACCGGGTAGATGGGTGGTGGATAGCGCTAGTAAAAGGAAAACTTATACAAAGACTCGCCTCTATCTTTTTTAGCGTACTCTGGGAGCCTCGAAATCCTAATAAAAAACAAAAAATACGACCTAAATTTTTTTCCCCCTCAAAACCAAAACTCGTTTTTTGACTATAATCAACGAACCGAGTGATCGCATCAAAAATCCCCACCGCCGAGGCTCGATTCAGCGCCCCTTGGAATGACCCGGGTAGATGGGTGGTGAAGTCCATAGAAAAATTATACAAAGACTCCCTCTATCCTTTTAGGTACCTTGGGGAGCCTGCGAAATCCTAAAATAAAACAAATGAAAGACTAAATTTCCCCTGAAAACCCAAACTCGTTTTTGACTATAACTCACGAACGATTGATCGCATCAAAAATCCACCGCCGTCGATTCAGCGCCTTGAATGACCGGGTAGATGGGTGGTGGACGCCCATAGTAAAGAAAAATTATATACAAAGACCTCCCTCTATACTTTTAGGTACCTCTGGGGAGCCTCGAACATCCTAATAAAACAAAATTGACTAAATTTTCCCTCAAAACGCCCAAACTGGTTGTGACTATAACTCACGACGAGTGATCCGCATCAAAAATCCCCACCGCCGCTCGATTCACGCCCTTGAATGACCGGGTAGATGGTTGGGTGGAAGCCCATAGTAAGAAAAATTATACAAAGAACTCCCTCTATCTTTTAGGTACCTCTGGGGAGCCTCGAAATCCTAATAAAAAACAAAAATAGACTAATTTCCCTTAAAAAGCCCAAACTCATTATGACTATAACTCACGAACGAGTGATCTCACATCAAAAATCCCCACCGCCGCTCGATTCAGCGCCTTATGTCCCGGGTAGATGGGTGGTGGAAGCCCATAGTAAGAAAAATTATACCGATCTCTCTATCCTTTTAGGTACCTCTGGGGAGCCTCAACTTCCTAATAAAAAACAAAAATATACTAAATTTTCCTTAAAAAGCCCAAACTCATTTTGACTATAACTCACGACGAGTGATCGCATCAAAAATCCCCCACCGCCGCTCGATTCAGCGCCCCTTGAATGACCCGGGTGGATGGGTGGTGGAAGCCCATAGTAAAGACAAATATACAAAGACTCCCTCTATCCTTTTAGGTACCTCTGGGGAGCCTCGAATTCAAAAAAAAAAAAATAGACTAAATTTCCCTCAAAAACCCAACACTCATTTTACTATAACTCAACTCACGAACGAGTGATCGGCATTCAAAAATCCCCCGCCGCTGATTCAGCGGCCGCTTGATGACCCGGTAGATGGTGGTGAAGCCAATAGTAAAGAAAAATTATACAAACGACTCCCTCTATCCTTTTAGGTACCTCTGAAGGAGCTCAAATTCCTAATAAAAAACAAATATAGACAATCCCTGAAAAACCCAAAACTCGTTTTGAACTATAACTCACGAACGAGTGATCGCAGCATCAAAAATCCCCACCGCCGCTCGATTTCAGCGCCCTTGAATGACCGGGTAGATGGTGGTGGGAAGCCCATAGTAAAGAAAAATTTAACAAAGACCTCCCTCTATCTTTTTAGGTACCTCTGGGAGCTCAAATTCCTAATAAAAACAAAAATAGACTAAATTTTCCTCTCAAAAACCCAAAACTCGTTTTGACTATAATCACGAACGAGTGATCGCATCAAATTCCCCCACCCGCCGCTCATTTCAGCGCCCCTTGAATGACCCGCGGTAGATGGGTGGTGGATAGCCTCTAGTAAAATGAAATTATACAAAGACGCTCCTCTATCTTTTAGGTACTCTGGGGAGCTCGAAACTCTAATAAAAAACAAAAATAGACTAAATTTCCTTAAAAAGCCCAAACTCAGTTTGACTATAACTCACGAACGAGTTGATCGCATCAAAATCCCCCACCGCGTCGATTCAGCGCCCTTGACATGACCCGGGTCGGTGGGTGGTGGAGCCCATAGTAAAGAAAATTATACAAAGACTCCTCTATCTTTTAGTACTCTGAGGAGCCTCAATTCCCTAATAAAAAGCAAAAATAGACTAAATTTCCCTGAAAAACCCAAAACTCGTTTTGGACTATAACTCACGGACGAGTGATCGCATCAAAAAATCCCCCACCGCCGCTCGATTCAGCGCCACCTTGAATGACCGGTAGATGGGTGAGTGGAGAGCCCAATAGTAAGAAATTATACAAGACTCCGTCTATCCTTTTAGGTAACTCTGGGGAGCCTCAAATTCTAATAAAAACAAAAATAGACTAAATTTCCCTGAAAAACCCAAAACTCGTTTTTGACTATAACTCAGGAACGAGTGATCGCATCAAATATCCCCCACCGCGCTCGATTGCAGCGCCCCTTGAATGACCCGGGTAGATGGGTGGTGGAAGCCCATAGTAAAGAAAAATTATACAAAGACCTCCCTCTATCCTTTTAGGTACCTCTGAGGAGCCTCAAATTCCTAATAAAAAACAAAAATAGACTAAATTTCCCTGAAAAACCCAAAACTCGTTTTGACTATAACTCACGAACGAGTGATCGCATCAAAAATCCCCCACCGCCGCTCGATTCAGCGCCCCTTGAATGACCCGGGTAGATGGGTGGTGGAAGCCCATAGTAAAGAAAAATTATACAAAGACCTCCCTCTATCCTTTTAGGTACCTCTGGGGAGCCTCGAATCCTAATAAAAAACAAAAATGACTAACATTTCCCTCAAACCCAAAACTGTTTTGACTAATAATCAGAACGAGTGATGCATCAAAAACCCCACGCCGCTCGTCAGCGCCCCTTGAATGACCCGGTAAATGGTTGTTGGGAGTTTTAACGTAAGAAAAATTATACAAGCTCCCTCTATCTTTTAGGTACCTCTGGGGAGCTCAAATTCCTAATAAAAAAAAAAATAGACTAAATTTTCCCTCAAAACCAAAACCTCGTTGACTAATACGCTCACGACGAGTGAATCGGCATCAAAATCCGCCCACCGGCCGGCTCGATTCAGCGCCCTTTAGATGACCCGGGTAGAATGGGTGGGTGGAAGCCCATAGTAACGAAAAATTATACAAAGACCCCCTCTATCCTTTTAGGTACCTCTGGGGAGGCTCAAATTCCCTAATAAAAAACAAAATAGACTAAATTTCCCCTGAACACAACCCACCATTCCGTCTCTTGACTATAATACGACACGACGTAAGATCGGGTCAAAAAATACCCACCGGCCGCTCGATTCCAGCGCCTTTGAATGACCGGTAGATGGGTGGTGGAAGCCAATAGTAAAGAAAAATTATACAAAGCCCCTCCTCTCATCACTTTTAGCGTCACCTCTGGGAGGCCTCGAAATGCCTAAATAACAAAAAACTAGACCTAAATCTCTCCCTCAAACAGCAAACTCGTTTGACTATAACTCACGAACGAGTGATCGGATCAAAAATCCCCCACCGCGCTCGATTCAGCGCCCCTTGAATGACCGGGTAGATGGGTGGTGGAAAGCCTAAAGTAAAGAAAAATTATACAGGAACCTCCTCTATCCACACCCAACCTTTTAGGACACTACTCTGGGGCGCCTCGAAATCCTAATAAAAAACCACAATAACGACTATTTTCCTCAAAAACACCAAAACTAGTTTTGAACTATAACTCACAGACAGAGTGATCGCATCAAAATCCCCCAACCGGGCTCGTTCAGCGCCCCTGTGATGACCCGGGTAGATAGAGATAGGATGGAAGCCTAAAGCATAAAGAATTATACAAGACTCCTCTATCCTTTTAGGTACCTCTGGGGAGCTCAATTCCTAATAAAAACAAAAATAGACTAAATTTCCGTTAAAAAACCCAACTCCGTTTTGACTATAACTCACGAAGGAGTGATGCTCGCATCAAAAATCCCCCACCGCGCTCGATTCAGCGCCCTTGAATGACCCGGTAGATGGGTGGTGGAAGCCATAGTAAAGAAACTATACAAAGACCTCCCTTCTATCCTTTTGGTACCTCTGGGAGCCTCGAAATCCTAATAAAAAACAAAAGTCTAAATTTCCCTCAAAAAACCCAAAACGTCGATTTTGACTATAACTACGAACGAGTGATCGCATCAAATCCCCCACCGCGCTCGATTCAGCCCCCTTGAATGACCGGGGTAGATGGGTGGTGGAAGCGCATAGTAAAGAAAAATTATACAAAGACCTCCCTCTATCCTTTTAGGTACCTCTGGGGAGCCTCAAATTCCTAAAAAAAAAGAAAAATAGACTAAATTTCCCTTAAAAACCCAAACTCATTTTGTATTAGCATGTCGCATCAAAAATCCCCACCGCCGCTCGATTCGGGCCCCCCTTGAATGCCCCCGGGTAGATGGTTGGTGGAACCCCCTAGTAAAAAAAAAAAAAACAAAGACCTCCCTCTATCCTTTTAGGTACTCTGGGAGCCTCAAATTCCTAATAAAAAAAAATAGTCTAAATTTCCCTCAAAAACCCAAACTCATTTGACTATAACTTCACGAACGAGTGATCGCATCAAAAAATCCCCCACCGCCGCTCGATAGCGCCCTTGATGACCCGTAGATGGGTGGTGGAAGCCCATAGTAAGATCATCTTACAAAGACCTCCCTCTATCCTTTAGGTACTCGGGAAGCCTCAAATCTATAAAAACAATAGCTAATTTCCCCTCAAAAACCAAAACCATTTGACTATACTCACGAACGAGTGATCGCATCAAAAATCCCCCACGCCGCTCGATTCAGCGCCGGCATGACCCGGGTAGATGGGTGGTGGAAGCCCATATTAAAGAATAAATACAAAGACCTCTTCTACCTTTAGGGTATCCTTCTGGGGAGCTCAAATTCCCTAATAAAAAACAAAAATGTCTAAATTTTCCCTCAAAAACCAAAACTCATTTTTGACTATAACTACGAACGAGTGATCGATCAAATCCCACCGCGCTCGATTCAGCGCCCCTTGAGTGACCCGGGATGGTTGGTTGAAGCCCATAGTAAAGAAAAATTATACCAAGACCTCCCTCTCCTTTTAGGTACCTCTGGGAGCCTCAAATTCCTATAAAAAACAAAATAGCTCAATTTCCCTCAAAAGACCCAAAATCTTTTGACTATAATCAGAACGAGTGATCGCATACCATCCCCACCCGCCCTCGATCAGCGCCCTTGAATTACCGGTATAGTTGGTGGACAGCCATATAAAGAAAAATTATACAAGACCTCCCTCTATCCTTTTAGGTACCTGGGGACTCAAGATTCCTATAAAAAACAAAAATAGTCTAAATTTCCCAAAACCAAACTCATTTTGACTATACCTCACGAACGAGTGATCGCATCAAAATTCCCCACCGCCGCTCGTTCAGCGCGCCTTGAATGACCGGGGTAGATGGTTGTCGGGAGCCCATAGTAAAGAAAAATTATACAAAGACCTCCCTCTATCCTTTTATTCTGGGGAGCCTCAAATTCCTAATAAAAAAACAAAAATAGTCTAAATTTCCTTCAAAAACAAACTCATTTTGACTAAACTCACGAACGAGTGATCGCATCAAAATCCCCCGCCGCTCGATTCAGCGCCTCTTGAATGACGGGTAGATTGGTGGTGGAAGCCCATAGTAAAAAAAAATTATACAAAGACTCCCTCTATCCTTTTAGGTCCCTCTGGGTGAGCCTCAAATTCCAATAAAAAAATATACTAAATTTCCCTTAAAAAGACCAAACTCATTTTGACTATAACCGAACGAGTGATGCATCAAAAATCCACCGCCGCTCGATTAGCGCCCTTGGAATACCCGGTATGGTTGGTGGAAAGCCATATTAAGAAAATTATACAAGACCTCCTCTATCTTTAGGTACCTCTGGGGAGCCTCAAATTCCTAATAAAAACAAAAATAGTCTAAATCCTTAAAAAGCCCCAACTCATTTTGACTATAACTCGAACGAGTGATCGCAATCAAAATCCCCCACGCCGCTCGTTACGCCCCTTGGAAGACCCGGTATGATGGTGGTGAAGCCCAAGTAAAGAAAAATTAAACAGAAGAACTCCCTCAACCTTTAGGTACCTCTGGGAGCCTCAAATTCCTAATAAAAACAAAAATATCTAATTTTCCCAAAACAAAACTCATTATGACTATTACTCACGAACGAGTGATCGCATAAAATCCCCCACCGCCCTTCGATTAGCGCCCTTGAATGACCGGGTATGATGAGTGGTGAAGCCATAAGTAAAGAAAAATTATACAAAGACCTCCTCATCCTTTTAGGTACCTCTGGGGACCTCAAATTCCTAAAAAAAACAAAATAGTCTAAATTTCCTCAAAAACCCAAAACTCATTTGACTATAACTCACGAACGAGTGATGGCATCAAAAATCCCCCACCGCCGATCTCAGCGCCCCTTGAATGACCCCGGTAGATGGGTGGTGGAAGCCAATAGTAAAGCAAATTATACAAAGACTCCCTCATCCTTTTAGGTACTGCTGGGAGCCTCAAATCCTAATAAAAACAAAATACAGTATCTAATATTTCCTCAAAAACCCAAAACCCATGTTTGACTATAATCAATGAACGATGACGCATCAAAAATATCCCCACCGCGCTCGATTCGCGCCCCTTGAAGACCCGGGTAGATGGGTGGTGGAAGCCCATAGTAAATAAAAATTATACAAAGACCTCCCTCTATTCTTTTAAGGTAACCTCTGGCGAGCCTATAATTCCTAATATAAAACAAAAATAGTCTAAATTTCCCTCAAAAACCCAAAACATTTCGATCTTAACTCACGAACGAGTGATTGCATCAAAAATCCCCACCGCCGCTCGATTCCAGGCCCTGATGACCCGGGTGAGGGTGGTGGAAGCCCATAGTAAAGAGAAATTATACAAAGACCTCCCTCTATCTTTTAAGGTACTCTGGGAAGCCTCAAATTCCTAATAAAAAACAAAATAGTCTAAATTTCCCTAAAAAACCCAAAACTCATTTTTACTATAACTCACGGAACGAGTGATCGCGTCAAAAATCCCCCACCGCCGCTCGATTCAGCGCCCCTTGAATGACCCGGGTAGA
The DNA here is from genome assembly GCA_027382625.1 of Tetmemena sp. SeJ-2015. Classification (NCBI taxonomy): domain Eukaryota; phylum Ciliophora; class Spirotrichea; order Sporadotrichida; family Oxytrichidae; genus Tetmemena; species Tetmemena sp. SeJ-2015. Next base: position 9,728 of record JAJKFJ010022739.1, on the reverse strand, counting down.
TGGGTGGTGGAAGCACATACATACATAGTAAAGAAAAATTATACAAAGACCATCTATCCTTTAGCCTCTGGGGACTCAAATCCTAATAAAAAACAAAAATAGTCCAAATTTCCTCAAAAACCCAAAACTCATTTGACTATAACCAACGAACGAGTGATCGCAATCAAAAAACCCAACCGCCGCTCGATCTCAGCGCCCCTTGAATGACCCGGGTAGATGGGTGGTGGGAGCCCATAGTAAAGAAAAATTATACAAAGACCTCCCTCTATCCTTTTAGGTACCTCTGGGAGCCTCCAAATTCCTAATAAAAAACGAAAAATAGTCTAAATTTCCCTCAATAACCCAAAACTCATTTTGACTATTACTCACGAACGAGTGATCGCAACAACAAAAATCCCACCGCCGCTCGATTCAGCGACCCTTGAATGACCGGTACAGGGTGGTGGAAGCCCCATAGTAAGAAAAAATTAATACAAAGATCTTCCCTCTATCCTTTAGGTACCTCTGGAGCCTCAAATTCTAATAAATAAACAAAATAGTCCTAAAATTTCTCAAAAACCCAACAACTCATTTTGACTATAATCACGAACGAGTGATCGCATCAAAAATCCCCCACCGCCGCTCGTCAGCGCCCCTTGAATGACCGTGGTTGGTGGAAGCCATAGTAAAGAAAAATTATACAAAGAACTCCCTCTATCCTTTTAGGTACCTCTGGGGCCTCAAATTTCCTATAAAAAACAAACAATAGTCTAAATTTCCCTCAAAAACCCAAAACTCATTTTGACTATAATCACGAACGAGTGATCGCATCAAAATCCCCACCGCCGCTCGATTCAGCGCCCTTGAATGACCCGGGTAGATTGGTGGTGGAGCCATAGTAAGAAAAAATTCTACAAAGACGCTCCCTCTATCCTTTTTAGGACTCTGGGGCCTCAAATTCCTAAAAAAGAAACAAAAATAGTCCTATAATTCCTCTCAAAACCCAAAACTCATTTTGACTATACCTCCGGACGAGTGATCGCATCAAAAATCCCCGACCGCCGCTCGATTCAGCGCCCCTTGAATGACCCGGTAGATGGTGGTGAAAGCCCATAGTAAAGAAAAATTATACAAGACCTCCCTCTATCCTTTTAGGTACTTCTGGGGGGCCTCAAATTCCTAATAAAAACAAAAATAGTCTAAAATTCCCCTCAAAAACCAAAACTCATTTTGACTATAACTCACGAAGAGTGATCGCATCAAAAATCCCACCGCCGCTCGATTCAGCGCCCTTGAATGACCGGGTAGATGAGTGGTGAAGCCCATTAGTAAAGAAAAATGTATACAAGACCCTCTATCGCTTACAGTACCCTGGGGAAGCCTCAAATATCCTAAATAAAAAACAAAAATACGTCTAAATTTCCCTCAAAAACCCAAAACTTCATTTTGACTATAAATCACGAACGAGTGACGCATCAAAAAACCCCCACCGCCGCTCGATTCAGCCCCTTGAATGACCAGATGGTTGGTTGAAGCCCATAGTAAAGAAAAAATTATACAAAGACCCTCCCTCTATCCTTTTAGGTACCTTGGGGAGCCTCTAAATTCCTAATAAAAACAATAAATAGTCTAAATTTCCCTCAATAACCCAAAACTCATTTTGACTATAACTCGAACGAGTGATCGCATCAAAAATCCCCCCACCGCCGCTCGATTCAGCGCCCCTTGAATGGCCCGGGTAGATGGGTGGTGGAAGCCCAAAGAGAAATTATACAAAGACCTCCCCCTATCCTTTTAGGTACTCTGAGCCTCAAATTCCTAATAAAAAAACAAAAATAGTCTAAATTTTCTCAAAACCCAAAACTCATTTTGACTATAACTCAGAACGAGTGAGTCATCAAAAATCCCCCACCGCGCTCGATTCAGCGCCCCTTGAATGACCCGGGTAGATGGGTGGTGGAAGCATAGTAAAGAAAAATTATCAAAGACCTCCTCTTATCCTTTTAGTACTCTGGGGACCTCAAATTCTAATAAAAAAAAATATGTCATAAATGTTCCCTAAAAACCCAAAACTCAATTTTTGACTATAACTTCACGAAAGATGATCGATCAAAAATTCCCCACCGCGTCTCGATTCAGCGCCCCTTGAATGACCCGGGTGGATGGGTGGTGGAACCCATAGTAAACAAAAATTATACAAAGACCTCCCTCTATCCTTTTAGGTAACTCTGGGGAGCCTCAAATTCCTAATAAAACCAAAATAGTCTAAATTTCCTCAAAAACCCAAAACTCATTTGACTATAACTCACGAAGGAGTGATCGCATCAAAAATCCCCCACGCCGCTCGATTCAAGCGCCCCTTGAATGACCCGGGTAGTTGGTTGGTGGAGCCCATAGTAATGAAAAATTATACAAAGACTCCCTCTATCCCTTTAGGTACCTCTGGAGCCTCAAATTCCTAATAAAAACAAAATAGTCTAAATTTCCCTCAAAAAACCAAAACTCATTTTGACTATAATCACGAACGAGTGATCGCATCAAAAATCCCCACCGCCGCTCGATTCAGCGCCCCTTGAAAGACCGGGGTAGATGGGTGGTGGAAGCCATAGTAAAGAAAAATAATACAAAGACCTCCTCTATCCTTTTAGGTACCTCTGGGGAGCCTCAAATCCCTAATCAAAAACAAAAAATAGTCTAATTTTCCCTCAAAAAACCCAAGACTCATTTTGACTATAACTCACGAACGAGTGATCGCATCAAAATCCCCCACCGCCGCTCGATTCAGCGCCCCTTGAATGACCCGGTTAGATGTGTGGTGGAAGCCCATAGTAAAGAAAATTATACAGACCTCCCTCTAACCTTTTAGGTACCTCTGGGGAGCTCAAAATCCCTAATTAAAAAACAAAAAACTAGTCTAAATTTTCCCCAAAAACCAAAAAACTCAATTTTGACTATAACTGCACGAACGAGTGATCGCATCAAAAATCCCCCACCCGCGCTCGATCTTCAGCGCCCTTGAATACGCCGGGTAGATGGGTGTGGAAAGCCATAGTAAAAGAAAAATTTATACAAAGGACCTCCTCTATCCTTTTAGGTACCTCTGGGAGCCTCAAATTCCTAATAAAAACAAAAATACGTCTAAATTTCCTCAAAAACAAAACTCATTTTCGACATAACTCCGAACGAGTTGCATCAAATTCCCCCACCGCCGCTCGATTCAGCGCCCCTTGAATGACCCGGTAGATGGTGGTGGAGCCATAGTAATGAAAATATACCAAAGCCTCGCCTCTATCCTTTAGTACCTCTGGGAGCCTCAATATTCCTAATAAAAAACAAAAGATAGTCTAAATTTCCCTCAAAAACCAAAAACTCATTTTGACTATAACGAACGAGTGATCGCATCAAAAATCCCACCGCCGCTCGATTCAGCGCCCCTTGAATGACCCGGGTAGATGGGTGGTGGAAGCCCATAGTAAGATCGGAAGAAGACCTCCCCTATCCTTTTAGGTACCTCTGGGGAGCCTCAAATTCCTAATAAAAAACAAAATAGTCTAATTTCCCTCAAAACCCCAAAACTCATTTTGACTATAACTCACGAACAGTGATCGCATCAAAAATTCCCCACCGCCGCTCGATTCAACGCCCCTTGAATGACCGGGTAGATGGTTGGTGGAAGCCCTAGTAAAGAAAAATTATACATAGACCTCCCTCTATCCTTTTAGTTACCTCTGGGGAGCCTCAAATTCCTAATAAAAACAAAATAGTCTAAATTTCCCTCAAACACCCAAAACTCATTTCTATAACTCACGAACAAGTGATCGCATCAAAAATCCCACCGCCGCCGATTCACGCCCCTTGAATGACCCGGGTAGATGGGTGGTGAAAGTCCATAGTAAAGAAAAATTATACATAGACCTCCCTCTATTCCTTTTAGGTACCTCTGGGGAGCCTCAAATTCCAATAAAACAAAAAATAGTCTAATTCCCTCAATATACCAGATAAATCATTTTTGGACTATAATCTCACGAAAACGAGTGATCGCAGTCAATAATGCCCCACCGCCGCTCGATTCAGGCCCCTTGAAATGACCCGGGTAGATGGTGGTGGAAGTCCAAGTAAAGAAAAAATTATACAAAGACCCCCCTCTATCCTTTTAGGTACTTCTGGGGAGCCTAATTCCTAATCAAAAAAAAAATAGTCTAAATTTCCCTCAAAAACCCAAAAATCATTTTGACTATACTCACGAACGAGTGATCGCATGAAAAATTCCCCCACTGCCGCTCGATTCAGCGCCCTTGAATGACCCGGATTGGTGGTGGAAGCCCATAGTAAAAGAAAAATTATACAAAGACCTCCTCTATCCTTTAGTTTATTCTGGGGAGCCTCAAATTCCTAATAAAAACAAAAATAGTCTAAAATCCCTCAAAAACCCAAAACTCATTTTGACTATAACTCACGAACGAGTGATCGCATCAAAAATCCCACCGCGCTGATTCAGGCCCTTGAATGACCCAGGGTAATGGGTGGTGGAGCCCATAAGTAAAGAAAAATTATAACAAGACCCTCCCCTATCTTTTTAGGTACCTCTGGGGAGCCTCATTCCTAATAAAAAAACAAAAATAGTCTAAATTTCCCTCAAAAACCAAAAACTCATTTTGATAACTCACGGACGAGTGATCGCATCAAAAATCCCCCAACCGCCGCTCGATTCAGCGCCCTTTGAATGACCCGGTAGATGGGTGGTGGAAGCCTATAGTAAAGAAAAATTATACAAGAACCTCCCTCTATCCTTTAGGTACCTCTGGGAGCCTCAAATTCCTAATAAATAACAAAAAATAGTCTAAATTCCCTCAAAAACCCAAAACTACTCAATTTTTGACTATAACTCACGAACGAGTGATAGCATCAAAAATCCCCACGCCGCTCGATTCAGCGCCCTTGAATGACCGGGGTAGATGGGGTGAAGCCATAGTAAAGAAGATTATACAAAGACCTCTATCCTTTTAGGTACCTTGGGGAGCCTCAAATTCCTACTAAAAACAAAATAGTCTAAATTCTCAAAACCCAAACTCATTTTTGACTATTAACTTCACGAAACGAGTGATGAAAAGAATCCCGCCACGCCTGTCGATTCGCAGCGCCCTTGAAGACCCGTAAGATGGTGGTGGAAGCCCATAGTAAGATCAATTATACAAGACCTCCCTCTATCTTTTAGGTACCTCTGGGGAGCCTCAAATTCCAAATAAAAAAACAAAAAAAGTCTAAATTTCCCTCAAAAACCCAAATCTCATTTTGACTATAACTACGAACGAGTGATCGCATCAAAAATCCCCCACCGCGCTCGATTCAGCGCCTTGAATGACCCGGTAGATGGGTGGTGGAAGCCCATATAAAGAAAAATTATACAACAAAGACCTCCTCTATCCTTTTAGGTACTCTCTGGAGCCTCAAATTCCTAATAAAAAACAAATATGCCTAAATTTCCCTCAAAAACCCAAAACTCATTTTGACTATAACTCACGAACGAGTGATCGCATCAAAAATCCCACACCGCCGCCCGATTCAGCGCCCCTTGAATGACCCGGTAGATGGTTGGTGGAAGCCCATAGAAAAATTATACAAAGACCTCCTCTATCCTTTTAGGTACCTCTGGGCAGCCTCAAATTCCTAATAATCAAAAACAAAAATAGCCTAAATTTCCCTCAAAAACCCAAAACTCATTTTGATTATAACTCACGAACGAGGATCGCATCAAAAATCCCCCACCGCGCTCGATTCAGCGCCATGAACCGGGTAGATGGGTGGTGAGCCCATAGTAAGGAAAAATTATACAAGACCTCCCTCTATCCTTTTGGGTACCTCTGAGCCTCGAAATCCTAATAAAAAACAAAAATAGATCGGAAGATCTAAAAACCCAAAACTCATTTGACTATAACTCCCCCCCCCCCCCCAACCCCCCCCCCCCCCCCCCCCCGCCCCCCCCCCCCCCCCCCCCCCCCCCCCCCCCCCCCCCCCCCCCCCCCCCCCCCCCCCCCCCCCCCAAACGAGTGATCGCATCAAAAATCCCACCGCGTCGAATTCAGCGCCTTGATGACCGGGTAGATGGGTGGGAAGCCCATATGTAAAAGAAAAATTATACAAGACCTCCCTCTATCCTTAGGTACCTCTCGGGAGCCTCAAATTCCTAATTAAAAAACAAAAATAGTCTAAATTTCCCTAAATAACCCAAAACTCATTTTGACTATAAATCACGAACGAGTGATCGCATCAAAAAATCCCCACGCCGCGCTCGATTCAGCGCCCTTGAATTGACCAGGGTAGAAGGTGTCGCGCATAGTAAAGAAAATTATACAAAGACCTCCTCTATCCTTTAGGTACCTCTGGGGAGCCTCAAATTCCTAATAGAAAAACAAAATAGTCCTAATTTCCTCAAAAATACCAAAAACTCTTTTGACTATACTCCACAACAGTGATCGCATCAAAAAATCCCCCACCGCCGCTCCATTCAGCGCCCTTGATATTGACCCGGGTAGATGGGTGGTGGAAGCCCATAGTAAAAAAAAATTATATACAAAGACATCCCTCTATCCTTTTAGGTACCGCTCTGGGAGCCTCAAATTCCTAATAAAAAAACAAAAAATAGTTAAATTTCGCCTCCAAAAACCAAAGCTCTTTGTGACTAATAAACTCACGAACGAGTGACGCTAAAATCCCCCACGGCGCTCGATTTCAGCGCCCCTTGAATGACCCGTAGATGGGTGGTGGAAGCCCATAGTAAAAAAAAATTATACAAAGACCTCTATCCTTTTTAGGTACCCTCTGGGGAGCCTATATTCCTAATAAAAACAAAAATAGTCTAAATTTTCCTCAAAAACCCAAAACTCCTCATTTTGACTATAACTAACGAACGAGTGATCGCATCAAAAAATCCCCACCGCCGATCGATTCAGCGCCCCTTGAATGACCGGTAGATGGGTGGGGAAGCCATAGTAAAGAAAAATTATACAAAGACCTCCGCTCTTCCGATCTGGGAGCCTCAAATTCCTAATAAAAAACTAAAAATAGTGTCTAAATTTCCCTCAAAAACCAAAAACTCATTTTCTATAACTCACGAACGGTGATCGCATCAAAAATCCCCCAAGCCGCTCGGATTCACGCCCCTTGAATACCGGGTAGGATGGTGGTGGACAGCCCATAGTAAGAGAAAAAATTTACAAAAGACCTCCTCTATCCTTTTAGGTACCTCTGGGAGCCTCAAATTCCTTGATCAAAAAAAAAAATAGTCTAAATTTCTCAAAAAACAAAACGTCATTTTGATATAACTCAGAACGAAGTGATCTGCATCAAAAATTCCCCACGCGCTCGATTCGCGCCCTTGAATGACCCGGTAGATGGGTGGTGAAGCCCATAGTAAAGAAAAATTATACAAAGACCTCCTCTATCCTTTTAGGTACCTCTGGGGAGCCTCAAATTGCCTAATAAAAGAACAAAATAGTCTCTAAATTTCCTCAAAACCCAAAACTCCATTTTGACTATACTCACGAACGAGTGATCGCATCAAAATCCCACCGCCGCTCGATCAGCGCCCTTTGAATGACCCGGGTAATGAGTGGTGGAAGCCCATAGAAAAGAAAAATTATACAAAGACCTCCCCCTCTGTATCCTTTTAGGTACCTCTGGGGAAAGCCTTCAAATTCCTATAACAACTAAAAATGTCTAAAATTTCCCTCAAAACCCAAGAACCTCATTTTGGACTAATAACTCACGAACGATGATCGCATCAAAAAAATCCCCCCAGACGCTCGATTCAGCGCCCTTGAATGACCCGGGTAGATGGTGGTGGAAGCACATAGTAAAGAAAAATTATAAGACTCCCTCTATCTTTTAGGTACCTCTGGGGAGCCTCAAAATTCCTAATAAAAAACAACAATAGTCTAAATTTCCTCAAAAACCCAAAAACTCATTTTGACTATAACTCACGAACGAGTGTTCGCATCAAAAATCCCCCACCGCGCTTCGATTCAGCCCATTTTTTTTTTTTTTTGTTGTTTTTTTTTTTCTTGAAGTGACCCGGGTAGATGGGTGGTGGAAGCCCATAGTAAAGAAAATTATACAAAGACCTCCCTCTATCCTTTTTGGTACCTCTGGGGAGCCTCAATTCCTAATAAAAAACAATAATAGTCTAAATTTGGCTAAAACAAACTCATTTTGACTATAACCCACGAACGAGTGATCGCATCAAAAAATCCCCACCCCCGCTCGATTCAGCGCCCCTTTAGAGTGACCCGGGTAGATGGGTGGTGGAAGCCATAGTAAAGAAAAATTATACAGAGACCTCCCTCTATCCTTTAGGTAGCCATCTGGGAGCCTCAATATCCTAATCAAAAAACAAAAAATAGTCTACAAATTTCCTCAAAACCCCAAAACTCAGTTTTTGACTATAAACTCGAACGAGTGATCACATCAAAATTCCCCCACCGCCGCTCGATTCAGCGCCCTGAATACCCGGGTGATGAGGGTGGAAGCCATAGTAAAGAAAAATATACAAAGACCTCCCTCTATCCCTTTTAGGTACCTCTGGGTAGCCTCAAATTCCTAATAAAAACAAAATAGTCTAATTTCCCTCAGAAAACCCAAAAACTCATTTTTGACTATAATCACGACCGAGTGATCCGCATCAAAAATCCCCCACTGCCGCTCGATTCAGCGCCCCTTGATGACCCGGTAGATGGGGTGGTGGAAGCATAGTAAAGAAAAATTAATCAAAGACTCCCTCTATCCTTTTTAGGTTGACCTCTGGGGGAGCTCAAATTCCTAATAAAAAACAAAATAGTCTAAATTTCCTCAAAAACCCAACTCATTTTTGACTATCATCACGAACGAGTGGATCGCATCAAACATCCCCACCGCCCGCTTCGATTCAGCGCCCTTTGAATGACCCGGGTAGTGGGTGGTTGGAAGCCCATAGTAGAAAGAAAATTATACAAAGACTCCCTCTATCCTTTTAGGTCCCTCTGGGGAGCCTCAAATTAATAAAAAACAAAATTATCTAAATTTCCCTCAAAACCCAAAACTCATTTTGACTAACTCACGAAGAGTGATCGCATCAAAAATCCCCACCGCGCCCGATTCAGCCCCCCTTGAATGCCCCGGGTAGATGGTGGTGGAAGCCATAGAAAAGAAAATTATCAAGACCTCCTCTATCCTTTTAGGTCTCTGGGGACCTCAAATTCCTAATAAAAACAAAAATAGTCTAAATTTCCTCAAAACCCAAAAACTCATTTTGACTATAACTCACGAACGAGTGATCGCATCAAAAATCCCACCGCGTCGATTCAGCGCCCTTGAATGACCGGGTAGATGGGGGGTGGAGCCATAGTAAAGAAAAATTATACAAAGCCCCCCTCTATTTTTAGGTACTCTGGGAGCCAATTCTAAAAAAAAAATAGTCTAATTTCCTCAAAAAAAACTCATTTTGACTATAATCACGAACGAGTGATGCATCAAAATCCCCACGGCTCGATTCAGCGCCCTTAAATGCCCCGGGGTAGATGGTGGTGGAAGCCCATAGTAAGAAAATTATACAGCCCTCCTTATCTTTTAGGTACTTGGGAGCCTCAATTCCTAAAAAAACAAAATAGTCAAAATTTCCCAAACCCCAAAATCTTTTGACTTACTCACGAACGAGTGATCGCAAAAATCCCCCCCCCCCGTCGTTAGCCCCCTTAAATGCCGGGGTGTGGGTGGTG
>JAJKFJ010022738.1:0-56086 GCA_027382625.1 Tetmemena sp. SeJ-2015 | reverse complement strand
AGAAGACTTTAGATTGCCTGTTTAGGGTTAAAATTTAGCATGATTATAAGTATTAATAAAGAAATTAATTATACACAACTTATTTTCACTTTCTTATCATATTATGGGGTTTTGGGGTTTTGATTGTTGTTTTGAATGTGGACTTTTTACACTTCTAAGGGATAAAGTTAAGGCTTCCCAGTTAAAGAGCAAGAACTTCAACTCATTTCAGTTTCATGCTTGATGATTTCCACTAAGTACTATGAGATGAAATATCCAAGTGCTCAAAGTCTCAATATATATTAATCGAGAAATATCCATTTAAATGAATACAGCTTGCAGGAATCAGTATAGTTATCAAATGGTGATTAACATGGAGGGGCAGGTGTTAAAAGTAGCAGAATGGGAGCTTCTTAGATACACTATCCTAGACTATGTTGAGCTTTTCTTAAATTAAGGCTGCTTATTTGAGACTGATGAAATCATCACAAGCAATGGCACGGTAACCTCATTCAATTAGCAAACCAATTTATATCTTCTTAAACCTAAAAATAAGAAAACATTATTTTATAGTGTTGAATGAAAAGAGTAGAAATAGTGTTGGAGCTGTGAATAGCAAGGATTAAAAGCAGTCCTCATCTTATCAAAAGATTTGTAAACAAACTTGCGAGTATTTGAAAAAGTATGCTGAGTTCTTCACAGATTTCTGCATCCAAGAAGAGTCATTCCTCTATGTCAATCCTCTCTACTTGGCTTGCACTATCATTCAAGAAAACTAAATGATGTATATCAAAATTATATGCATGTTTCTTTACTTATTTTAATTGCATTTGCTAGAAAATACACGAAATTGGTGGTAATCTACCCCTACGAATTGGAGGTGCTCACTCAGACTAACTATTCAACTGTTAAGGCTCTTTATCAAATGCTAATCTATACATTTTATGCTTGAAACTAGATACAACGAGTGCTTCCCTGATCACAATTCCAGTAATGCTAATGCTTCTCAAATCACTTAGCAATAAAACACTTCGCTCTCTGTAAATGCCACTAACAGCAGTCACTTACATTAAAATTCAACTGGAAAGACCACACTCGGTCAAAAGATATCTCCATAAACTATGACTGGAGGTTCAAATCAAAACACCAACAGCAGTTCTAAGAAGACTGCCTACAATTCTACTTGCTCTTACTCAATCACCAACAACTTAATTTATGATTTAACTTATCGAAGGGAACCTTGAAACTATTAGATGTTGAAACTCCTGATAAATCTCACTTTGAATTCGGAAGTCACGGCTCTGGCTCAGCTGGTGGCAATTTACATCATTAGAACAGCAACACTCAAGCAAATAACTTTACTCATATAGCAGCAATAAATAACAGCTCATTAAATGCCTGCAACACTTAGTTCTTGAGTAAGTCCAATGATAAGCAAAATAATCAGAAGACCACTGCCACTACCAAGTCCAACATCAAACTTAGAAATCCTTCATAGGTGGCTCAACTAAGACTGACTACTAACCCTCCAGATTCAGTTAAGAGATTCACAGTCAAGAAATCAATCATAGGTTAGTTCGATAGCGCATCTGCTTCGAACAACAATGGTTAGAACCCACCTGTAATTCTTGGCAATACTGCTCTTAATCAAGTGGGTGCGAGTACTACCACAAATGCTATGATAGGCAACTTCAATAGCTTCAAAACTATAGACGTTGCTGGAAGGGACTCGACCTCAAATACTCTAAACAACACCAGTAATTTCACGAATCTCAAGTCCAACAAAGAAAGCAGTCAGCTAGTCATCAACACCATCAATTAAGGCATGGGCGGCATCAATTCTGCTCTTATGAGTGGGAATAACAGCACTAGCAATAACACAAGCAGAAACAAGAACTCTTCAATGTCTGGCATTGGCTAGGGTCTTAATGGAATAGGGATGAAAACAGCTGTGAGTTCAGTCAAGCAATCATTCTTGAACAATTAGCACACATACAACACGATCGATGCCACTAATGCTGCGTATTCCCAAAATAATCAAATGTATTCAAATAATCCACAAGGAAACATTTAGCATAAATTTTTCTTTATGTTATAAACAGTCTGAATAGCAACTACTAGTCATGCTAGACTATGATAAACAAGAAAATGATGTCTAGCAAGAGCCAAGCTCATCTTGCTTTCCAAAGAAGCAATCAATCCTAAGCTATTGCTTCAATGCCCTAGCAGCAATTTGTAACTTTCTTTATTATTTACACTATGCATTCTTTGTTTTGAAAATAGGCCTTAAGTGTGGAGAGAGTTGAATAAAACCAAGTGCCTTCCACTACTTAAAATTAGAACTTCTAACACCAAAAGTTTAGTTTTCAATTGTAACAGTAATAGCAGTAACAGTAGTAGTAATTAGTAAGCAGAGATTAGAAGAACCTCACTCAGCTTTAGATAGATCCCTCTCTGGTTGCTCCTTCCTAGACCAAGCTGAATAACTTTATGACAATTGATTATTCAAGCAGCAACTCAGCTATAGCCACTTGCTTGAAAGAAACTGTAAAGGCGAATAAGATCCCTCGACAGAAGGCAGTCAACATTAAGTTCAAGGACACTCATACAAGTGCAAATAATACTGCCAATGTCAGTCATATACTCTAATCTCATCCTTCTAAATTTATTATAAAAGCAATCTTAAGTACAAATGGAGGTCAATGTTTAGCACAACTAACAAGGAAAACTTGAGTGGGGCTCATAACTAAACTACTTATATTGGTAATGGATTGAGCCAAGGAGCTGCTAATCTCTTGCAAAAAATAAACTTGGGAGGTAGCTCTACGAGCAGAAACACAACTACCAATGTTTCTTTCTTGCAGCAAGCAACTGCACCTCAGCCAGCTCAGAATGAGTACGCTTCTAATAATAATTCTGTCTCCCACAATCTTAGCAACCTTGCTTATAAAACGAACTCGTATAACTCTGTGAATGATGGTCAGGCAAGTGGATTTAGTAGATAGGCCTATGCCAATCAGAACAAGACCTAAGTTCAGCAACCTTGTATGATGCCAACTTCAATAGTTCAAACCTCTGTCTCCTAAAGAGCAAACGACAATAACTAGTCCTAAGCTACCTAAAATCATAATAGAATAAGTTCAACAGGAGCGATCAGCGCTTAATCATTATTTTAATCCAGAGCTAATATGAGTAGAGCTGATTTGGTAAAGTAGCTAAACGCTTCCAGAGATAGAGTGAACTCTCTAATTCTTAATCAAAATCAAGCCTAATAAACCAATCAATAGAATACTAATGCCTCAACAAGCTTAAATAGCACTTCTGGTCTAAGTTCTTGCACAGCTGCCAGCTCTAGATAGAATATAAACCACTCTAAATATTACTAACATATTTGGGAGTTTAAATTTATAGTATACTTAAAACTTTAAACTCTAGAAGATGAGGATTGTCCCACTTTATATAATTTCTCCAGTTTGTGATTTATCTATCCAACCTTTTTGTGTACTTTGGTTTATACTTTTGCTTTTTGCTTCACTTTATATTTTTCAACTTTAAGCATCAAAAGCTTTAAATTATCTTTGGAAGAGTATGATAAACATTTTCACTTTTTATAGAGATGATTATTGTTTGCTGCAAACTGCAGTTACTTGTTAGATATAGTCGCTCTTCGTTTAAGGTTAGTTAGAGCAAAATAGGATAAATAAATTAGGAGATAAGAAATTTAAGAGCAGAGGATTAGGCCTTATTGGAAGTAGACCCGTTATTGGGTTTACCCTCATCTAGCATTTTTCTCTAATGAGCTAGTTACTTCTCGTACTATTTTTGCTGCTTTCGAGCTGCTAATTCTGGATTTGAAATGGCAAGTAGGTCTAGATTATTTTTCTCTGCCCACTCATTCACATAGTTTGGAGTATTCTACCTTCTGAAAGCATTCTTAGTTGAAGTGTTTGTTGAGCTTGGTATATAGATTTGCGAAGGAATCATTCCAGATTTGACGTTTATAACTTTCCCACTCAGCTCGAAAGTGTTATGCTGTTCTACAACCCCATCTCTTATTTACTTCAAGATTTTAGAGGTCTACTTAGTCAGATAGATCTCATCTTTACTTCCAAACCCACTAATTTAAGCAATAAAAATATAATGAAGCCAGTAGATGCTGAAAGAGGACCTCCAAGATTATTAGAGTAGCCCCTCTCTCGATTCTGAATGGATTGGTTGAATCCAATCAAACTTCCCAAGTTGGTCTTTGTCTCGATCTGCCTTTGACGAATAATTTTATCGTAGTTTTGTCTCTTAGCCAACTGAAGCTTTGAGAAAGTAGGAACTGAATACTTTGAGTCATGTGATATTACGAATGTAGAGGCACTTTCCATAGTAATCTTATTCGGATTCTTTGCCTCAATCGGAGACTTAACAACAAGGTAAAATTATAAATTTGACTGTGTTAGATTCTTGAGAGTTGGAACTGTTGAAAGATTAGGAGGGGCACCTTATAGAGTAGAAATCTAAGACTGGGAAAGCCCCTAATGGATCATAGAAGAGAGCAAGGACTTAGCTTTGGTTTGCTAAGGCGACAGATTTGCACTCCCTCCTCCTTGATTATAGTTCAATGTGTTATTGTTGATCAAGGCTTTGTGACTCATAACTGGTCTACTTCTAACTTGAGAAGTTCCTCCTCTTGACTAGTTAAGTTGAGAAATATTAACCTAAGAGGTGTTAGGCCTCATCATCATGAATGAGTTGTGGTTCTATATATCCAATTAAGACATGTTGCCTTGTGATTAAGGTCTATTTTAAGCGATGTTTATCTATGAGTGAGAAGCTAGATTTATGTCGTTTGCTTAGCTCTGCAATTCCTTAAAGTCTATAAACCCTTAGGACATCCCTAACTCATTCCCACTCATTCCACTTAATATTGAAATGATTATAGTTTAGTTACTTATGCCCTACGCTTTGAAGTTCTATTTTGAATTCCTCAGCTCCTAGTCTATAATTTGCTTTTAGAAATTCATTTTAGTGTTAAAGAAACCGCCAAAGTAAGAGATCTGTCCATCATCCGACATTTAATTTTACCCATCGAAAGTTATTGCAGTTTTAGGTCTGTTATTTATGGATGTAGTCATTGGTCTTCCATAGTCAGCAGGTCCTAATGAAATAGTGTTTTGAGGTAGAGAGATTCGCTTATTCATATTGGGAATGGGGCTGTTCACATGTGATTTTGAATTGGACATGATGCTTTAATTTGGTGAGAAAACGGATTGGTTGAATTTCTAAGTTTAGGAGAGAGCGTTCTCTTGCTACGATTGAGTCTTTTTCCCTTCTGTGCCATCAGATAATAAAAATGAATAAAAAGATTAAATTTTATGATATCAGAATCTTTGAATTGATTTATAACCTCTTCAACGCTCTTCTTTGTAACTGGTAAATTGTTTATAAAGCCCAATAGAGCTTGGTAATTCGCCTTAGGATATTTCCTAGCCGCCTCACTCACTTTCTCCTTAAACTCTTCGTATATGTTGTCCCACTTGGAGATGTTTTCGACGCCAACACATATATCTATGAATCTCTTAGTCACCCACTCCAATTTCTTTTGTGCTTTGTCTTTGATCTGCTCTTAAATGTCTTTGTGAATCTTGGATGAGTTCGTAAGATCAGCTTTGGAAATGCACAAAAGTTCTACACAAGTCTAGCAAACTATCGAGTAAAGGAAAGGCTCGTCTTTCCTAACTAGGATTTCATCCCCTGCCCACTGCTTTTCCTCTATTATGCCAATTTAAAAGGAGTTAAGAGTCTGAGAGAAATAACCGTTGGTGTTTATAACAATGCGCGAATTGTTCTGCTTCTTTGACTTGTGAATAGTTCTATAGCAATTAATTCACTTTAAGATTCTTACCCTATAACCATAGGAATTTGATGAGAGATAATCCTTAGCTCTCCTTTTTTGACTATATAAGCAAAGTCACTCTTCTCTCCCTCTCGTATTAAGACATGGCCAGGCTTGAAACTCTAAAAATTGCTATACTTGAAAGATCCTTCTTACTTTCTTCTCAAAATACTTGATGAACTTTTCTTTCTTGGCTCTATATCTAAATCCAGGGATTGAGTCACTCAGGAAAGCGAGCATTTCAAATTTCTTCATCTCCTCGTTCTGTTCATCAAACAGAAGTTTGACATTTTCATATTCAATTCTCAAGAGCTCCACATCCTCTCCTTCTGCGTAGGCATAATCACTCCTATAAATAGCATGAATGATTACTTCTACTATATATGGATTATTAACTTACTTCCAGCCTCTGTCGAAATGAAAGCAGGAGAAGTTGCCAAAAGTTTAAATTGGACGAACGACCTTGAATAAATTGATTCGACTGATGAGGTCATATTTCTCTCTTTCTTCCAGCTCCTAAATAACAGTATTTAATAGCTCTAATTGCTCTTACTAAGTGAACTAACTCAGGTGGATATACCGATACTTTCACTTTTCCTTTTAGCACGATGTACATGTCCACTGCCTTTTGCCCTTTTAATTATAACATATTCATAGAGAATAAGTTTTCTGATAATGATTTGATCTTTCTTCACTTCCTCATAGTGGATGTAATTTATGAACTACATTCATTTTGTAAGATAAGTATCTCTTAACGCTTTTTTAAATGAAAAATTTGGAGTTCAAGGAAATATGTGCTTACTTTATTTCTTAGCTGCTAGTTGAGTTCCCTGAAGCCAATAACATCCCTCACAAGAAGCTTGATTGACTAAATAAAGAAATTAAAAGGGTAATTTCTAAGAGATGAATATATTCAACAGAAGTAACTTACAGGATACTCCTCTTCAGTTATTTTGCCTTTCTTTACTAGTGCGTGCTTCAGCTCAAACAGCTTTTGTAAAATGCTATCCTCTTGCATCTGCTAGTAGTTGGGCTAGCTATGAGACATCTTAGATTTTTGATTGTCTGAAGTTTGGTTCGCTAATATCTTTCTTGAACTATAAAACAAGTATATTTACTTTAAGAAAGTTAAGTACTAATGTTAATTTAAGAATATGAATTGGAGGGGCATCAAGAATGTCTAAGTTTCGGTCATTAGAGAAAAAATAAGAGCTCAATTATTTAACTTCCTATTTCTCAATATGCAAGTTGAGACTCAATCCATTTTAGAGATCCTTTTGTTAAAATTCTTGCTTATTCTACTCAATAGGCAGGGTATGATCAATATTTTTAAATCATAAATCTATTTTCTCAATAATGAATCTTTTTTTATCAGGATTCAGACTTTACTACTCTCGAATTTAATCCTAGTTACTCTCAGATATTTGTGCTTAATCAATATGGTTAGGTTAATCTATTTGCTGTGTTGACTCCATTATATTGAGTGAATGATGTGATTGCTGCTTTATTTATTTGTGCAACTTTTTAATTTTATCTTTTTTATTGAGAATGGTATTTGAAAATTGAAAATAAAAATGTGAGAGATATCCATTTGGCATTGATTCCTCTTCTATGAATTTTATGGCGGGTTTATCTCCTGCCCTCTATCCTCCGACTATTTAAACAAGGAGACACCTCACTTATCTGCTCACTGTCTACCTTTTAATTCACAATTATATTCACAAAATAATAACCATATCAAATAAAGGATGTGAGATATAAATATCATATTGCAATATAATTAAATTAAGAAGTTATATCTTGCTTTGAATTAATAATATCTGCTCTCCAGTCACAAAACACATCTAACTTTGACTCCTATTATCGTCACTCATCATCATCCACTTATAAAGAGTATTTCAAAAAATCCTTAAAATAGCGAAAAGCATAGTAGCAATATCTAAGCCACATCCACACCAACAATGAGTCACATTCGAATTCCTCACTCACCCTAGCAACACTTGCCCCATAAAAACTTCTCCCCTCAACTTCAGCCCAACACTGAACAGGTTTAGAAGTAAGAGCTATAACAAAACCATTTTCCAGAAGCCAGAATAAAAGATGACTAGAGATAATAGACCCCACCTGTTACTGAAAAACCCTCCAATGATTATCATAATTATAAAAATTCTTACAAAAACCATTCTTCCAATCAATCTCCTACATTCAATTATTCATTAAGCACTGTTGTGCTTTGTGCATATTTTTAAGATGCGGATTAAAGAAGACTTAGTAGAGAAAGTAATCAAAACAGAAAATGAGAAAGACAGCGAGCAAACCCAGAAATCATCACGCCTCAGATCCTTAACTCCAATATCTTTCTTTCTTTTTGTTAAAATTTGATATGAAAAATTCCCAGATTCTTCCACTAAATGAATTCGTATTAGTTGATTAAGTATTTCATAAATGCAGAGACGGAGACTAGACGAATGAACAAAGCGAAGAGGTAGAGTATAAAGTGATAAAGGAGTTAGGCCAAGGAGCCCAAGGTGCAGTTTATCTTATCAGAGACATCATTATAAAATTTTTTACTTCATATCAAAACTGGAAAGAAGTATGCCGCTAAAATCGTAAGTGAATTTAGAAACCGTGCCAGGATATTTAGTAGTATCTTACAATAATATATTTGATAAATCATCTTCTTATTGAATGAGTATTAGTGGGGAGAATCTTTAAAGAATTTACTGGTAACGTCGTGTTTTGAATTAAATAGATTTTGGGTTTAAAGCAAGTGCAGCCCAAGACGAGAGACTGCCCTACCCACGCGACATTTTACTGTCAAGATGGCTTATTATATTCAACTTTAAATTATTATTTATCTCGCTCCTTATCTCACAATACTAACTCTATAAATTTAGTACCAGAAAAGCGATAGACACAAATTAGAGGAGGAGATATTGCGCAGCGTCAAGGGATAGGAAGGGTTTCCATGCTTAAGGGACGTGACCGAAATAGAAGATCATCACATGATCGTCATGCAAAGTTTAGGCTAAAACCTTAGAACTCTCAAAGAGCAACAGACATTCAAATAAGTTATATTTACTATAGACTTATAATAATCTAAGATGGTAAATAATTTATTGCAAAAGCTGTCTGTTCATACATCACTGCAAATCATGCATTAAATGGTAAGGTGAATTGAAAGTATAACCACAATAAAAACCCATTTTTCAATCCTCTTCATAAATTTAAATTCACCATTAGTCTTCATCTGACAAAAAATCATTGCATATATCCTTACATTCATGATTTGAATGTGACTTTAATGCGAAGATAAGCCCTCATATTTTAATACGTAAATTTAGATATTGAGGCTAGAGTGTCTTCATAGGCTGGGTTATGTGCACTGTGATTTGAAACCTGATAACATTTTGACGGGTGAAAGCACGAAAGATGGGACGATATATCTGATCGACTTCGGCCTCGCCCACTGCTACTTGAATCAAAGAGGCAAGCATATACCTCACCCTAAAAAAGCCTCCTTTAAAGGCTCCATAAGCTACTGCAGCCTAAACGTCCTCAATAAACAGCGTAAGTTATTCTACCAAATGCATGCAGATTTACTCCGCTACCCATACCTCAAACATCCATCAGAATCTATAATTCTAACTTCAATTAACAAACTTAAGAAAGCGAAGTGTCTCATATTTTCCTCTCAATTTAAATCCTAAGCAAAAATTCAAACTTATTCAAAGGGTAATATGATAATTGCTTCTTCGCAATATAGTGTGAAGAAGGAGAGAGGAGTGTGTGCTGTTTTTTTAGGCTTCATTTTATTATATTTTGATGAACTATCCAAATATCACATATCTATAATTTAGTTACCAATTGTTCTAATTCGCCCTAAAATCTTTGCTTTAGATCCCTCTCGAAGAGATGACCTCGAATCTCTACTCTACGTAGTTTTATTCCTGCTAAATGGGCAGCTACCTTGGCATGACGGAGCACAGCAATTTAAAATTGTCCATAGTTTATAGTTAGCTAGTATTTAATTGCGCGGTCAAGATAGGATAAACTTTGTGATTAAGATGAAGCTTGAGATCGGTATTCTAGAGTATGGGCCTGAAGTCCCCAGTAAGTATTAATAAAAGGCTGAACTATTTTAATTTATTTGAGCATCTTAAAATTAATCGGAAGATCCTGATGGATTTGTTTAGAATCTATTATAAAGTGCTACAAGTACATAAGGAGTCTCTCCTTCGACCAGGAGCCAGACTACAATAGACTCAAATATTACATCATGAAGGATCTTGAAAATCAAGGGCTAACTCTTAACGGAGTATTTGACTGGACGCCTTCCAACAAACTTGAGACTTTCAATACTCATTATAAGAGTGTGGATTTATTTTACTAATACCTAACAGTCCTAGGTGGGGTTAAATCTGATGACCCCGAATGAATTAATTCTTAGATCGCTATACGAGCGCTCCTTCCAGAGAATGTCAGTAGAGAATGCGTCTATGGACATAGACTACAAAGATTTAACTTCCTTAGAACTAGAAGAGAATCCCCATAAAATAAATTTGGTGTTCAAAAGTGAAACAAAAAATAAATACATTATATAATCCCAACTCATTTGGAGAATTTGGAGAAATATATTTTTATCACTTTAACTTAAATAGATTTTTAAAAAAGTTGCTCTAGATAAATGTCTTAACTTCAAATTCTTACCATAGGTGCTTTGGCCTCTCTGGCAGGAACCAAAGCCTATAAAGATATTCAATGGAATAAGAAGTTTTAAGAAAATAGAAAGAAAGGATAAGCTCTATTCAATAACAGATAGACAAAGAGCTTTAAATTTAAGACTGAGCATTTAGAATAATAACTGAAAGAGGATATTTTATCGTCTGATGTATCTCAACTCAGGCAAAAGCTTCTAACCGGAGTTATCTCATCTGAAGACTTGGTCAATGTTTTTGCTGAACGGATTTTTCACATAGGAAGGAAGTTCAGTCTCCACACAGATGAAATGTTTGAAATTGCATTATAAGAAGCAATGTTGAGAGATTAAGAGAGATTTATGGCAATAAAATAAGGCACACAAGACTCTCTTCCAATGCTTCATGGAATACCTATATCGGTTAAAGATTAAGTAAATTAAAAATGGCTTAAAAATTATAGTTTGTTGTCAAAGGTTCAACTACAACGGTAGGATGTGATTGCTTCGCTGAAAATATTGAGAAAAAAGATGGCCTTTTAATTGAAATGCTGAGAAAAGAAGGAGCAATTATCATCACAAAAGGAAATAATCCTCAAGTAAATTATTTTTCTATAATTACGAATCTTTAGCATGTGAGTTCATTTAATACCAAAAATAGGATATGGGGAACAAGTCTGAATCCTTTTAACTAATTTCGGATTTGCGGAGGAAGCTCAGGAGGTGACGCTGGTCTAGTAACTGCACAATGCGTTCCATGGGCATTAGTTGCTGATTTATCAGGAAGTATAAGAGTTCCCTCCTCCTTCTGCGGAATCTATGGCTTTAAGCCCACAAATGGAAGGACCACTGTTTTAGGCACTAAATTAGGAATGATAATGAACCACCAATTTCCATTAAAAGGAGCTGCTGGACCTTTCGGTAAATCGGTTGAAGACTGTATTATAGGAGCTAAATTTCTCTTTCATGAAAACATACATAAGCTAGATGATTCTTAGGCTGCAATGCCTTTTAGAGATCACTTATTTCACGAAGTTTAGAATTAAATCAATCCAAAAACTGGTAAAAAAGGTCTACGAATAGGATTTTGCTAATCTCTTTAAACTTTTCCTTCAACTCCAGCTATATAAAGAGGAATAAAGATAGCCAAAGAAGCACTATAGCATCTTAATTATGAAGTAAAAGAGGTAGAATTTCCTGAAAACGTGATTTTGCAGTCAAGAAAGTTTATGATTTCGTTTCTTGCGAAGCATATGAAAAGAAATCATTTCTACACTTAAGACTTACTATACGAGAGAGATATAAAAGAGAATGAATGGAATCATAAAATAGTTGATTCCAATCGATTCATTTTTAGACTAAGGTGTCTTTGGCTTTAGATTACTGGAAACAATAGAATAGTCAAGGCATGGGAAGAAGGAAGAATAAAATCTGAAAGTGAGCTTGACAAACTCTAATTATAAAAGTTGACCGATTAAGTGATCATGAAAAGGCTGTGGGATAAATGGGGAATAGATTGCTTGATCATGCCTAACTCTTTTTCTGTTGCGATTAAACTTAGTAATATGAAGAATTTGACTACTTATCAAGCTGCTCCATGGGATTATCCTCACTTGCTAACGCCATTCTATTATCCTTAAGGAACAGTGCCTGTAACTATCGTTGAATAATCAGAGGAAGAGATATATGAAGATGGCTTTAATGATAATTGGACAAATATAGTAAGAGACGACATCAAAGGAAGTGGAGGAATGCCAGTTTGTGTTTCAATAGTCGCAAGACCTTTCTAAGATGAAATAGTTCTTGGAATTATGAAGTAATTAGAAAAGGCACTCTAATTTCAATTTTTTCCTAAACTTTGAAACGTCATAATACCTTAATGATTCTTTTAATTTTAATTTTTTTAAATTCCCCCATTTTTTCCTTCCAAATTATTCCTAAACTTCAAACTATTTATTTTACATTTTCAAAAATTTATCATTAAGTGCAAACAATTTATAAAATAATCACGAATATTTTCATTTCAAATTTAAACGCAGAATGATAAGTGTTGCATATAATTAAAAGTATTTTTAATAGAGAATGTGTCGGTAGTATCTATAAAAGAGAGTTCTCCGAACCGGAACCACTTGAGCTCTCTGAGTCCCAATTCCAAGAAATCTTCTACTGGGGACTGCAGTGACTCCAGTTACATGCTTTTAAACAACAAATATAACTCCTCCTTCGTTGGTGGTTTGGGAAACGACCCTTAGCAGCACTTTGGCTCCATAGACAAAAAGTCAATCAACGGGGCAGACGGAACGAAGCAAGGATTTAAGCATAGAAGTTTCAACATGCTTGAGTGTCCAGCACTAGAGTAGCATTCTCTGGAGGACGACGACATTCAGCTCCAGCATAAAAGGAATCAGCTTTTAATACACGAGGAAGTCAAACTTCAGAAGCAATAGCCATGCCAGTCTGATAACAATTTACTCAAAATGGCTAAACTTTCTCCCAAAACCCAAGTCTACTCGCAAACCACAAAGCACCAACAGAAGCTTCTACTTCAAAAGAATGCAACCTACGATGAAAATGAAGAAGATCTACTTAACTAGGTAGATGAGTAGCAATTTATAAATGAGGACATAGATGAATTCTTCTAGCAGAATGAGATAGAAGTCAAGGCCTAGAGAAATTTCTCCTCTAAGATTAGCTCTAGCCTGCTAAGTCAAGTACGTCACAGGGAAAGCGCAAAAGATAGTAGATAGATCATGGAGCGACTACTCTCTAAACAGAGTCCAATACATGATATGGGTTTAACAAAGCAGGGCAGTTTTCAAAATAGGAAAAGCAACTAGCTTCTCTCATAAGAGTAATATTCGATATTTAATACTCTCTTTATTTTTGGAAGAGTGAGAAGATATAATTTGACATAGCTGCTAAAACTGAATTTGACGTAATAAACTTAAGAGTAACTTATAAGAAACAAAGATAAATTAGAGGCACCTCATTTTCTGATGAAGACTTTGCCTCAGTCCTTTGAACAAATAAACTTAGCATATAAACTCAACAAGCTACAAATTAACCCTTCACAAAGCCATTTCTGATAGAGATATTGATTACTCAAATTAACATTTTTTAAGATCTCTTATATCTTCTATGATTGAAGAATGTTTGACTTAGTAAACTATACATTAAAAACAAAGCCTCGCTTCTTTTCGCATATTTTTGATTCAGAGAATCATATGGCGATTACAATCATAAGAAAAGAACAAAGGCTGCTACTAATAAATTTTAGGTTATTTAACTTGCTGATATATGTTTTCCTGAAAAAAATTATAGACAATTTCTCAATAGCAATTATTAATGCTCATATTAAATGTTAAACAGAAAATTATCAAGTGCAAAATAATCATAGCCACTTTTAAAGCTCTTATGCTTGCGATCATATTATCAATACTAGGATCACTGCTGCTGGTCATCCTCCTCTTCCTCGCCGTAGCCATCCATCTCTTCTCCGTCTTCGTAGTTCTCCTCTTCTTCTTCATCCTCACCTTCTTGCCTCATACCGTTCAATTGCATGTGTTGGGCCATCAGCATTTGCTAGTGCTGTTGGTACATGTAATACTACTGCAGCTGCTCTTCATTAAGTTCAAGCACCTCCTCATCGTCCTCTTAGTCTTCATCTTCGCCCTCTCCTTGGTCTTCATCCATCTAATCCTCGTCTCCATCTTCCTCATTCTGCTGTTGTAACTGCATCTGAAGTTGCTATTGGGCAAGATGCTACTAGAGAAGAAGTTACTGTTGGAGATCTTGAGTGTTTTAAGACTCGTCTCCCTCTCCCTCGTCATCTTCTTGTTACTCTCCTTCATCCTCTTCTTCCTCTCCTGCTCCTTCTTAATTGTTCTCTTCATGTTCTTCCTCATCACCTTCTCCACCTTCGGCCTCTTCTTCGTCATCTTCGTCATCTTCATTCTGATTCTCTTCAATAGGCTCTGCACCAATTTAAGCAGTTCCACTCACCACTCCTCTTGCTTAGTGAGCTTAGTTAACTTCCTCATACTCGTCTTCTCCTTCTCCTTCACCTTCTCCTTCTCCCTCTTCTTCGCCCTCACCTTCCCCTTCATCTTCCATGCCTTCATCCTGCATGTGAATTTAGGGATTGTACTGTTATTGAAGTCCTCCTCCCATTTGCATAGTACTCTGCCCTTAGGACTTGGAAGGGAAGTAAGCAGTTTCTTGATTGATTCTATCGTAGTACTCAGCACTTAGCAGCAAGTTTTTCTACTCATCAGTGAGGTGCTCATCTGGATTGAGGTTAGCCTCTCTGAGTATATTGACATAGCGTTAGAGTTCTCTAATCTGCTCTAAATTTCTTATGAAGGCTTTAGAAGCTTGTTCAACTAGTAGAGGCTTGTTTGCGATGTTGAACTCAATAATTTGCTTTTGATTGTCCCACTTCTACTCCATCTACTTCATCTGAAGCTTTGCGTTTCTGATGCTTTGTTTCTTTCGTCTAGCTAGTTCCTAAGTTGAGGAAACCAAGGCTGGAGATAACTTCACTCTTTAAGTGAGTCTGGTCTGCTTTATGAAGCGCTCCATGCTTTGGAAGAACTCCTTCTCCTTGTTTTCCTTTTTTTCCTCCATTGCTTTTCGTCTATGATCCACATATGCCACAAACTTCTAAGTGGTTGAAGGGTTAAATTTAGAATTAAAATGTTTTCCTGATCATTTCTATTCATAGCCATTACTGAGGCTTGGGAAGTTTGAAGATTGTTCATCGATCTGTGAGCAGATGCGCTGGCTGCTCTTTTCGCTTTCATTGTAGGATTGATCTTCTAATTTTCAAGGTCTAGATAGCCTCTCATGTTAGCAGTAGACTTAGGCTGATGGAAAGTGAAAGGAGTTGGCTCAGTCACAGACTGATTCTTTCTGTTGTTTTCGAGTGACATTTGGAACTGCTTTTATAGTCGCTTGAAGTCTGGCACTGGCTTGGCCCTTGGTGGCTGGAAAGTGCAGATCTTATCAAGAGAGGATGATCTACCTGATTTGTAGGCTTCTTGTGTAGAGAGCACCTTCTTCTTATCCTCGTGCTCTTGCATTCTTGGAGGTAGCTTTGCAAGAGATAAGCTATAATATTAAATTCAAGACGATATTCAAGTCAATTTCAGGCTGGAAATTAATTATCGCATCAATCAATTCATCCTTTAAAAATGAAAGTCACCTCTCTCATTTTGCTTTAGAGCAAAATGACTTTCAACAGAACCCCGCTTCTTTTGAATTTGCAGTTTAGGTTTTTCAAAGCCTCATAAGCACTGAATAGAGCAGGTCATAATCATTATAGTAAGATAGAGGGTGCTTTAAATTTTATAGCTACTTTGGGAATAAAGTCAGACTCAACTGATAAAGACATAAAGCAGGCGTACTTTAAGTTAGCCAAGAAGTATCATCCAGACCTCAATCCAGACAAACTAGCCAGAGATAAGTTCGACAAAGTTCAGAAGTATTTTCCTTCAACTAGAGTTAAAACCTTTATAGAGCTTATGAAATACTTTCAGATGATGCACAAAGAGAGAAGTACGATTCAGGTATGGGGTTCGGTAGGTCCCATTTCAAAGACTACCATTATTCTGGCTCGATGAGTTAAGGAGCAGCAGGTCAAGGTCAAGGGAAGGGCATATATTCAGACGACGAGTACGAATCGATTAATCAGCCACAGAGAAAGAGAGCGAGACCTTATACTTCGAAATAGGACTTTTATAATGCAGAATACACCTACAGCGAAGAGGCAGGTAAGAAGTTTTGGTAAGAGGCATACGCCTAGAGAGAGTAGCAATAGAGGGAGAGTTATAATTGATTTGCATAATTAAATGCGGAGTTAAACTAGAGAAGAATACAATGCCAGAAAACAGACCTTCGATGAATTTGATGAGTTCTTTTCATTTAATGACGACCAAGGACCTTAGGCAACTAGAGATGATACTAAGGGTGCAGATTACAAAGTTGATGTGGAAATTGACTTCATGGATGCAATCAAGGGAAAATAAATTGTAAGCCAAACTATTCTCAATCTTATTCTATTTTTAGAAAGTCGAGACAAATAAAAGAGTGATCTGCGTTTCTTGCAAAGGAACAAAAGCCAAAGCAGGAAGCCAGCCGAGAAAATGCTTTGAGTGCGGAGGAAGAGGAAGTGTAATAGGAAACTATGGAATAAAAAAGAAGTGCAAGAAATGTAATGGTGCTGGTTGTATAGTGAGACATGCTTGTCCGTAAGTTTCTGTCTATTTAAGTTTATACTTAGAGATTGTGAAGGAATGGGTGTGCAAAGAACTACATAAGAAGAGGAAGTGATTCTTCCTCCAGGAGTAGTTGATGGCCAAAAACTTAAGGTGAGGGGATTAGGCCATGCTTCAGACGTGTTCTTAGGAATTGCAGGAGATTTACTTCTCAATATTAAAGTCAAGCCCCATGAGCACTTCACGAGATAAAACCTGAATATCTACTCTAAGGTTCCAATTACTATTTCCCAAGCCATCCTAGGTTGCAAAGCAACTGTGGATACTCTTGAGGGCAAAGTAAATATTGATATTAAACCAGGAGTTACAAATGATGATACCGTAGTGCTCAAGAATTTTGGAGTACAGCCTTTTCATCCTAAAGAGGACTAGGACATAATATCTTAGAGAGGAGACCATATCTTCAAGATAAATTCAACAATATTCTAATTATTTATGATTAGATAAAGGTTGAGATACCAGTAAACATGTCCGAGAGACAGAAGGAAATTCTCAGAGAGTTTTAGAAACTTGAAGTAACCCACAAAGACACTCTGTACAAACATCGAGAAAGACCAAGTAAAAATCAAAATAAATAAGGGGAGAGTAGTTAATAAGCCTCAAGATCTCAGAGTAACTAGTATGGACGAAGTAATTAGAAAAGC
Source organism: Tetmemena sp. SeJ-2015 (assembly GCA_027382625.1). Classification (NCBI taxonomy): domain Eukaryota; phylum Ciliophora; class Spirotrichea; order Sporadotrichida; family Oxytrichidae; genus Tetmemena; species Tetmemena sp. SeJ-2015. The sequence goes on along the minus strand of JAJKFJ010022738.1, from coordinate 38,608 downwards.
AATCAGACTGATTAAGAAGGAGGAGGAATTTTCGGGGCCTTCAAAAGTATTTTCAAGTGAAAGTTAATCATTAAAAGGCTATTGTGAATTATTTCAATTATTCTTAATTTATTAACTTCATGCTTTAATAATCGTTTATAAACACTCACTTCACATTTTTCTTGTTTACAATTATTTACTTATTTTGAAAAGCAGCCAAAGCTGGAAGTTTATTTTCTGCTTGCTTTTAAGTTTATATTGTTGAATTTTCCTTTATCCTCCTTATAGCAATTGCAGATGGTGGTTTGAACTCATCCATTTAAGATTATTTGGTAGTGTTGGCTTTTTAAATCATAAAAGAGAGGTTTTAGACTCTGTTCTAGCTCTAAGAGCTTTTTAACCTCTATGCTTAGAATTCTCCCGTTTAAATATGAGCCTATAGTTGCTATCTTTGAAGAGAGTTGCTCTGTAAATTAACATAGGAAGAATTATAAGAGGACTGCTTTATATTTAGAGAAGAGTTCTAGTAGTTATTGTTATTTTTCATATCCATCTATTTAGAACATTATAATTTAATAACCTATTTTATAAATATGATTTATAATAAAATCTTTTTCAAAATAAGACAATTAAATAGAATAAAGAGCTGTATTTTGGATTTAATTTACATTTTTAATTTCGAAATAGCGAATTAAATTGCAAATAAACTTTTCGATTGATTATGATTTAAAAGCATGTTTAATTAAATTAGGTTTAAAAATAGAATTTAAAGTGTTTAGAAGAGTTAGAGTAATCTATTGACTGGTTTAGATAAGTTTTGGATTAGGTGGATATATTTTTTCTCAAATGAAGGTATGATGAATGAGCTACAGCCCTTTGATTTTAGAAAATAATTAATTAAATTAGTATGAAAGTATTTTAGTAGCTCGACCTGATATTGAAAGAAGTTGAAACAGGTCTTTGCAAGTCAAAATTATAGCGTATACATATTTATTTAGATCAAAGCTTTGACTACTGTCTCTCAAGTTAGAAGTTTGATCATAATGGGATGGAAAGTATTTACCGCCTCCTATACTTTCTTTCTCCACTTACTTGAAAGAATAAGGATCATTCAAGTAAGCCTACAGACTTACTCCCTCTATCGGTCTATCAATGTTCTATCCTATCAAAAGCTCTTTTACCTTTTCTCTCTACTTTATCATAATTACTGATTTATCCCTCCTCCCTTAAAATATAAATTTATTCGTGGAATACTTTCATAAATAATAATAATGCTAAGACAATTTAAGTTTGAATTTCTATCAAGCAAAATTGAATAAAAAAAATACATCTTTGCTAGAAGATAATAATTCTAATTCTGAGTTATTTTAGCGGATTAGTTCTTCAATATTAATTTAAAATATAAATTAGTGGAATGAGTATGAAGTAGTCGTTTTTGGTCTCTCCTCATCTATTTCATTTTAATCTGAGCCCTCTTCTTTAATTATTTTATCTTCACTATCCTATTCTACTGCATCCTTAACTTTCTAGATACTTTTGAGAGACCTGAACCCTCTCATTTGACCATACTACGTCAGATTTAATTTACTAGGCTGATTCAACCCTTCCTAATAGCTTGGCCCTCTCTTTACCTTTGATAAAATAGAATACTGTAAATAAGATACTCTCAAATTATCGTTTTCTGCATAATCGTTTTAATTTTCAAGAGTTTCACTTTTCTTTTATGATTATAGTTTGGTTAGCTTTTGCTTTAAGTTTTTGGAGCTTGATTTAGCATTTTTATCAGCATTGCCAGCATATTCGAAGTCAATCATGGTGACACCCATTTGTGGGTTAAGACTTTCCTTGTGAATTAGATGACTGTCATATGGCTTTTCAGTGAGCTCGAATTTTCCCTCTCCTATTTGAGAGTCATTCTTGCTTTGCTGAATCATGAGCTACAAAAGACTTCCATTCTTCGCATTCTAGTCATCCTGTATCGTAGTTGATAAGGAATTGAACTCTCCTGAAGATTTGATTTCATGGCTGGCTTGACTTGTAACTGCTCTTTTCAATCCCTTATACTTTGGCTTTACTTCGTCTGCCTCATAAATCCTACAACATGCATTATTCGTTTTAATCTTTGTTACTTAGTATCTTGAGAAAGCAGAATTTATTAAAGAGTTATATAGATTTATGTAAAATTGGAAGTTTGTCTATCTTAATTTTACTGCTATCAGTAACTAAATTAATGTTTTTGAAGGTATTGTTTCTATCATTTCTGAGCTGCATCTCCAACTGTTTCTGCTTCAGTAACTAAAGTCAAAACTTTTAAACATCGAAATGATTTAGTATTCATAATCATTCCATTTAAAGATAATATATTTAAATTAATAATTCTGGAAATAAATATAGGAAAGCCTATAATTTAATTGTGCTTTAGTTTATATCTTAGAGAGATCATTAAAATAAAGGATAGCCTATCAATTAAAAGCTATATCTTTAGAAAATAATCATAACAACAGAAATCTATTAAATACCTTTCTAAAAATAGATACTTCACATTTGATCATTAAATTGACTAAAATAGCACACCCCATAATTAAATCATAATAGCTACTCTTTTTAAACCTATCAATCTGTGAAGAAAATTAATTAAGCTATAAAAAGGATATAAATAGAATGTTTTAAAGTATAATTCTATGCTTTACTAAATTTATAAATAATTTATCGAAAAGAAAATAAGTGTTCTTATTATATAATTATTTTTTATTCTTATTGAATTAGATAATCAAATTATATATATTAAAATGATACCTGTAGTTGCCTCTCTTTCTCTTTAGATCTCTTTTGAGCCTCTATCTTGATAACACTCTCTCTCATTTGTTCTGTTTTAACTTCTATTTCTTTGTCGTAGAGTACGTCGTCTTCTGCATTTTTTTGAATTGAAATCGCAAAGTTTAATACAATATAAAAGTTTGTCAAAAGGAATTTATCTTTAATAGAGTTGGAAAGGCTGTTGCCATTCTTGCGACTATCTTTATGTGATGAGTCTCTTGCCATAGAAGCACTCAATTTTGAATCCTAGTTCGAAAAATATGGTTGCTCAGTAATAGATTTATAGAATTTAGTAATCATTAAGGGCTAATTAATTGGAGACGAAGTATTTTGTTAACATAAATAATTAATTTGATGGATAATTTTTGGCGAGAAAGTATTCCATTTTCTCTTAATTATTAAATTAAAATTGAGTTGCCCTAACTTTAGGTAAGTTAATTCTCTATTTATTTAAAATAAAATTGATTTGGATTTTGAGCACTATAAAGTAAGCTTTAAGATAATTTTAGGATAAGAAAATATGCTTTACTCTATTTTCTTTCTTACTCTATATATCTCTCAGGAGAAATAAAGACTCCTCTTTAAGATCCAACTCTACTAACTTTTTAAAGAGTACAACACTTGCTATACTTACTAACTCAAAATGATATAAATATTTAATTTTACTGCAAAATTTACAAAATGTGACAAAAATTTAATTATGGTTATGCTTATAAACAAGCTCTGATATTCATAACGCACACAAAATTTAATTCTGTTGCTACTAGCATGTTTCATAAACTAAGCTGACCTATCTATCTGATAAGGATTTGGTAAACCATTACCCCTATATTATAATTCAATTTTCCAGTAACTCATGAATAAATACTTAGCAAAAAAGTTAATCAATCATTATCTTTGTTTGAAAAATAAAGGTTTTGCTGATCAAATCAATCAATTCTAAACAGGTTTGTATAAAGCCTTCAGTTATTAAAACGACATAGAAACTTAAAATATATATATCAGGGTAATCTCAAATGTCACCAAATGCCGAATTATATTGAGCTATTATAGTTTTCTTAATTAGCTTTCAGATTATATTATATTTAGCTCAGAGTGATTATTGTTTTCTATAAAAATTATTAATCTTTAAATTAGTACCCTGATTTGAGTTGATTCTTGGTGCAATAGATGGTTTCTTTTAAAGAAACAAAGAAGCATTTTTGTTAATATAGCTAGGATGAATAATGGTTTGTCTTCTGCCTGAAGTCAAATTGGATAATGGAAAACTTGCTGGAGAAGTAAATGAGCTCTAAATCTATTCCTCTTCCATTGGAGCAGGCTTTAATGAATGTTTTATCAAATTACTTAAACATAATGACTATACTTTATATATTAAATATTTACTATGATAGGTATTGACATTTTAAAACAGAAAATCATTTTTTTCTTAAAAAATATTCTCTAATTTATATTATATAAAAAAATGATTTGTATGTTTGATTTGCTCTTAAGCGTAGATATCGTACAAGTTAGGTACCTAATAAAGTAAGTTGCAAATTATTTACTGGTTCTTGTGTATCAGTTTCCTAATCAATTAAGCATTCATCTAGTTTCAAATCTTTTTAATAGAAAAAGTAATGAGGGATGTGGCTAATCATCCAATTTGACAGGTACTTATTTAGATATTTTCTAGTCACCTCCTTCTCCCATTATTGTTTGCAGATAGATTGCAAAACAGTTTCCAATATTTGATGTGAAACAAATAACCCATCATCTTATTAAGGGATAGACTCTTGGAATGAGCTCTACGGTTAAGTATTGTTGAATAATTACTGCTGCTTTGTAGCCATGCTATTTTAATTTAGAATATGAATTTTAAGCATAGCTTTATCTTTCAATCAAATATTCATAGTTACAATTTATATTTGAGAATGAAGGCGAAAGGTAATTGATAAAAATGGCAGCCTACCTCGAAGGAGATGATGAACTTATGATTTTAGAGTTTGAGCCTTCTCCAATCCCTTTATAGTACGCTTATTACTATTTCAAAGCCAAATTAAAGGAGGACTTCATCGTCACAGTAATGGATGCCTTTGGCTCGTAAGATGTTTGTTCAGAAGATATCGTTAGGAAGGATATTAATATTCTTATCACCTCCTATAAGAGTGCATTCTACGACTCCTTCACTCCCGACTAGCCACAACATTTAAAGTAGTCCTCAGAAAATTCATCAACTATAGAAAATCCAGACTTTAATCTTGCAATCTCAGTATCTGAAATTAAAGACACCTTCCTAAAGAAAGTAGTATTTTTGGAATATCCCTAGGAGGAGATCTAAACGGACATGCTCTCAGTTAATAAAAACTATTTCAGAGATGAAAATGGATAGGCTACTATTGACATGGGCAAATTCATTATAGACCTGCTTCAAGAGAACAAAATATGGATTATGACTGCATAGTTTGGGTTCAGCGAAGGCAGTGATCGCGCTAAGAATCGCATCAAGAAGATACTTCAGCGCAAACTAGAGAGCGACAAAAAATAATAGAGGATTCAATACTAGGAGTGGGTTGAGCAAGGGATTGAAATCACTTAGTCAATGCGGGAGCACTACAATGAGCAATAAGAAATGAGAATAGGTCAAGTTGAGGACCTGACAAGGGTTACATTGATTCTGAGAAAACCCTCTAAACCAATTATATACTAAAATCCGCTGATTAATTGGAGAAATAATATCAAATAAGAATATGCGGTCAACAACAATAAGAACGAATCTTCATAAAGCAGTAAAAATATATGCCAAAAAGGTCCTTGTCTTTGATGAATAATAACTTCTTTTTGGGCAAATTAATATAATAATTTTTAATAAGATTCTGATAAAATAGGAGATAGAAAAATGAAATTCATTATATTTTAGAAGCTCACTTTGAAAAAAGTTTAAGTATATCAAATCAGAATTAAACTAAAACACTAAATCATTTACTTTTTTCTTTCATTTATAATAAGGCAATCCATTTTTTTTATAATTCTCCTTAGACAATTCAGTTTCAAATTTTATTTAATATAATAAAATGAAGGAATAATAGTTTATCTGGTTGTGATTAAAATTAGTTTGAAATATTTATTATAAAGAAGAAACCTGAGATATGGGAGCAGCAATCGGAGATACGTTCTCATGTTGTAGAAAGCATTAGAACACAAGGTCTATATCATCCTCTAATTAAAAGTTTGGAATAAGCAAAGACGTAGACGAGGCAGTACTAGCAGCTACTAATTTAAACGTTGGAGTTGGTTCACAGCTAGTGAATTTACTTAACTTGACCTTCTCATGCGAGGATCTTAAAATAATTATAGAATACTGTATTTTTGTCATCTTTAATATGAATTGAAAATATATAGATTTTTTAATTGATCTTCCTAATCTTGATACATTTACTCGCACAGATGCAATGGTAGTTCTTTACATCAGCCAAGGGTAAGTCCATCCATTCAATTCAATTTTTATTCAAATTTAATTTAAAGAGATTTTTTATATAAAATAATTAATAAAACACAAATAGCTACAATGTTTACATCATCCCAAATAAAAGAATTGTTCGAAATTTGATTAATTAGGAGTTTCTCAAAATCTTTTATTTCTGTCAAATGAATCTACAATAGAAACTTTAAAATGAAATAAACTTTAAAATCTTTAAATTACTCTTAATTAATTACCATATATTTTTAATTAATTTTTGAAAGTAAGTTTTAAATTAATTTTCAACAAATTTAATGAATTATTAACTCTCAAAATTATAATATGATTTTAATTATATTTGTAAAATAATCTATTTAATAACCTTCCTTTTATGAGTTTTAAATTAAATGATTGATCTAAATTACATATCTACTATAATTCATTTTATGTGTATTGAAATCTATCATTGATGAAAGAGTAATAATATTGTACCTCAATTGCAGCTTTGCTGATTACTAATTTTAGGAATAATTTGTTTTATTTAAATGAACATTTGGGCTGAACTGGGTCGGACAGAAGTGATAATGGATAATTTGAATCCTAAATTTATAAAAAGTTTCTCTGTGGAGTACAAGTTTGAAGAGAGACAGCGATTTAGAGTATGTGTGTACGATGTGGATGACTTTCATGAAAAAGCCAGTCTCGCCAATCACGACTTCGTTGGAAAAGCTGAGTTTCAACTTCATGAAGTTGTCACATCAATTTATATATGAAGAAGATTTAAAGTATTAAAACATACTTATAAAATAGAATTAGCAAAATATTTACTATATTAGTCTCAAAAGTAAATATATTGCTCTATTCAACAATAAAAATAAAAAACTAGCACTAGAAAATTAATGTGTTTCACAATAAGAATTAAAACCCAGATTAACGAATGAAAATATTATAATAAATTCTTTGACTTTAAATGTATTTATTTTAATTTTAATTTTTATCAGGAAATCAAAAACTTAAGCTGCCTCTCTAGAATGAAGAAGCAAAAAGAAAATCAAATGGCTTCATTAATATAATAGGAGAAGAAAACTAAGGCTCCAACAACGAGATGGTTGAATTCTAACTTCAAGCCAATTTTTAGATGAATGCTGGCTTGTGCCTATTATTGTATTAATATTTGCTTCTTCATCGTACTTAAGACTTTACCTGAAGGGAAAGAGGCAGTCCCTATTTACAAATCTGAGGCCATTAAAAAGAATTTTAACACTGAGAAAGAATAAATCACACAAATTAATAGCTGATTATGAAATTATTGCTTTTAGTTTATCAGTGGAATTAATTGAAACTTCTGACCTCATCCTTGTGCGGAGAGGATGAGCAGAGACCAATCAAAATTGAGTTCTATGAATCCATGCGCAATAACGCACACAAACTAATTGGAGTTTCAAACATCGCTCTTCAAAATCTAAGAGACAAGCAAGACTCTTTTTAAATAACTGGAGTAAATAATGCAAAAGTTAAGGGCTCTATGAAAATGGCATAGCTAAAAATAGAAAAGCGACATACCTTTTTAGAATACGTATTTGGAGGCTGCCAAATAAATCTCAATTTTATTTCTCAGTATTGCAGTTGACTTCACTATGTCTAATGGAGATCCTAAGAATTACTAAAATTTTATGATTTATTCTGAGTCATTGCATTACTTCGATCCAAAGAAGAACCAGTATTTATAAGCTATTGAATCTGTAGGAAAAATCCTTCAGTACTATGACTCTGACAAATAAATTCCTTTCTTTGGCTTTGGGGGCGCGTTCCCGTTGAATCCTGATAGAGCCTCTCACTGTTTCGCAGTTAATGGAGATATCTTCAACCCTGAATTTGATTGACTTTATTAATTTTAATGCGAGGGAATAGACGGTGTAGTGAAAGCGTATAAGAAGGCATGTAGCTCAATCAAATTGTATGGACCAACTTTCTTCAGCTCTGTAATCTAGATGATCGTGGACATGGCTTAAAGCGAGTAGGTTTCATAAGAAAATCAGCAATACTACATCTTACTACTAATTACAGATGGGATAATAAATGACATGCGCCATACTATTGACTAAATAGTTAGAGGCTCAGGTTTGCCCATAAGTATAATCATAGTTGGAGTAGGAGAAGAAGACTTCAAAAGCATGGATATACTAGATGCAGATGATGAGCCCCTCTATTCATCTACCTTTAAGAAATATATGGATAGAGACATTTACTAGTTTGTTCCCTTTAGGGAGTTCAAGTTATAAATTATTTTTAAAGAACAATCCCTTAATGCTTGCAAAAAAGACTCTTGAGGAAGTGCCAAACCAGTTCTTGTCCTACTTTGAAAAGATGAAGATAGTCCCTAAAAAAGTAGCTGAAGAGTAAAACAGAATGATATAGAGATAGCTATCACGCTAAGTCACAATTCAGAAGTAAAGAAGAGCTGAAGATCCTCCTAGTTACTTTGAGAAACTTAAAGGCGAGTATATCAATAACGGTGTGGAAATGGGAATCAACAGAAAAGAAATTATTCAATTATAGATTAGTAATAATTAAAGAGCAAATTCAAAGAGATATTGAGCTGAATTATTGCTTTAAATATGATTCTTACTCATTTCTATCCTTACAGGAGAGACATGATGAGTTTTCTTTCCTAATTTTAAAATGTGAACTTTCTTAACTATCAAATATAATTTCTTCTTAAAAAAGAGATACTTTTAAATTGATTTTTAATTTTCTTATAAATCTTAGGTTTAATAGAGACATAGGGTATTCCTGAGATGATCTTTTAAAATGATTCTATATTATTTGAACCACGAAATTCTGATTGACAGATAGAGGTTTAAGAATCCTTTGAGATCTGAACTGCCCCAAATTAATTTGCCTTCTAGTAGAATTTTAATTTTAAAATCAACGTGCCTCGACAATCTGAGGGATCTGCCGTGAGATCACCTCTGGTTGAGTATGAACTTTATGATCCGGACTTGGACAACAATAAGGGAATCCAGATTCCTAGGAAAAGTGTCAATAGGAGTAGGAAGACATCCCCACTCTCCAAGCCTAGTAAAGAAGAATCCAAGAACACTCAAAGCTCATACAATATCAATGATTGCAAAATATGCATGAATAATTTAATCAATGCATATCTAAGTTGATTTTTATTGTTATGAGCTAGCCTTGTAATACAGTTCTTACACCCTGTGGACATAAATGCGTGTGTCTGTCGTGCTCAAAACTTATTAAGAATATCTGCCCAATTTGCAGGCGCCAAATAACCTAAGTAGTTCAAGTCTATGATGCTTGAAACATATCATACTATCTAATATCCACTATCATACCTTATATGTTCCTTGTTTATTTCTTTTTAGATTTTCCATTTTCACATATTAGTAGATATATTAAAGTTATTTTTAATAAAAAGGATGAAATTAAAAATAATTCGATAGAATCAAAGTTCAGCTTCCTTTAATTAGATGAGATTGGACATTTCACTCTCTGTTATATTTTTGGGATCTTTAAGAAGAGACTAGCTCTAAGACTTTTAGTAGTTAAACTTTAGCATTAGTATGATGGCAAATATTTCAAAAACCAACATGAATGAATAGTACAATCCAAAAGCAGCTCTGCTTTTCAATCATTATAATGTTATTTATAGTTTCTACATCTTAATTAAATATATCTATGAATGTTGAAGAGATCATTATTAAAATGAATGCAAAAATAGAAGAAACCAATTTGTTAAGACTGAAGGGAAGGAGCTTAGATTCGAACTCAAATCCACAAACAACAGACACAAAATTATTCATAAAAGCGTCTTGCATTCCCACCAAAAACGAAAGCACCAAATAGATTGAATTGTATTCCCAGAGATGTACCTCTAATAAGAGGAAAAACTTTGATGAAAAGGCTATTACAAGACTCACAATTAAGGTTGTTTTATATTTCAGCTTATCCAATACCTACCCAAATATTAGTCTCACTTATAATATGAAGTTATTTTCTATGTCCTCCAATTAAATTCCCCAAGCCAAATGGAAAAATAGAGAAAACACATAGCTTAAACTTCTGCGCCTCAGAAAAGCCACTACTTTCCAAAGTCATAAACATCATGGGCAGCAGATTTGCAGTATAGACCACATTAGTAAAGCAAGGAAGAATCATAAATGGTACAAACATGAGCATTCTATTTGTGGTTAGTAAATTGATGCTATCTTTAAATGATTAGAGTATGGATGTGGAGTCTTCAGCTGTTTATTCCCCTTCAGTGGACTCTTAGCTTTTTAACAATATACTGTCTGAGTCTACTTTTGCAGGTTGAGTGAGTAGCAGACAAATGAAGGTTCCTGTTAATCCAATAGTACCCTAGATTATTATTTAATTATAAAGTAAGTGCTGTCACTCAGCACCTCTAACAAGTAGGAGGAAGTGTAATTACTAATAATCTGCTATGAGGTAAAGTAAACCCAGAAATAGGAGAAGTAAAAACCCTTTTACTCAGGAGGACTGCACATAGTCAAGTATCGCCCTTAACCCACCCAAATAATCGAAGCTCCAAATCCAAGCAGCGCTGCTGTTGAAAGCAAGAGGAAGTAAATGAAACCACTTGAGTAAATAAAACTGCTTTTGTCTTCTGCTTAGCTTGCAAATGCTGGCGGTAGAAACTATAAATTTTTCATTTAGAAAAGAGAAAATCCATAAAGCGTATTAGAGACTGCCTATGAAAAGAGACATTTTGATTCCCCATTTCTGAACTATGGCTGAACTGAAAAAGCTGCAAACTCCAAAGACAAGGTAAATTACTGCACAAGAATAAAAACCTAGTCCTTCGAAACCCAGATTTTGCATTATTATATAAATAATCAAAAGCCATGCAGAAGCTAATAATTGATTAGAATTAAAATTTGTAATATCTACGGAGCAACTAATGAGGCAGATTAAAAACCAGCAAAAATCAAGAAAAATGCCCCTGAAAGAGTGGTTAGCCTCATGAAATTAGGAAAAGCCATGAGAAAAGTTAAATCGTTCGATTGAGTTTATATTTACTAGATTTTAAAATTTCATCACAAATGAGTTAATGTATGATGATGAAGAGAGCTACACACGAACTCTAAAACTAATTTGATATCAATCATCTCTGTTGATTAAAATAAAAATAATTTTCTTAGCTGGCCTTGCTCCAGACCCCACATATTTTAAACTAAAGTCGTAGCTTATGTCATCCATTATAGTAGCATATAAGTCATTTAATTCTGTGTCCAGTTTATAGAAGCTGTAAAATATTTATAGCTGAGGAACTAGTTGTCAGGACCCATTAAGTAAAACACTTTTGAGTGGTCGTTTTAGAAGCTATCAGTGGCATCAAACTTTTTATCGCGGTAGCCAAACATTCTTTTTAGAAATCCCTCTTTCTTCTTCTTATTTTCAAAGAACTAAAGAAAAATTAATATCTCAATTTTTATGAACTGATTGACTTTCTGAGCCTCCTCTGGTGATAAACCTACTGGCACTTTGAATATCCTAAGCATGTCAAGCAAGTACTGAGAATTAGAACTCTCCGCTGTTAGTATGATAAGCTGTGGATCATAGAGCTTGGCAAACTATTTTAGCTTGTCTGGAGTATCGATATCAGGGTTAACACTTACAAATATTTCCTTCAGACTGAAGTACTCTCGAGCTTCGTTGCTTCTTCTTATTTTAGAGACAACCTTATCCATCTTCTGCACAGAGAGAGGACAGACGTCAGGACACAGACTAAATCCAAAGTAGAGCAAGTAGTAGCTGCCTCTCAACTTCTGACTACTGAAGTCTCTGCCCTAGAGATCCTTCAGCGCCCAATACCCTCCCACTTTGTTTATCAGTTCCTTCTCAGTTAAGTTGTCTGTAGTGTCATAGTCGATGAGTCCAAGTCTCTGCTTTTTAACCACGTCTTATCTCGCTGTCATGATTTTGTGACCTTGGTAGCACATTCCCATAAACACCAATGAGTAAGCAAAGACCTTTATGTACATGTAATTGTCTTGGAAAGACACCTGCTCTTAATGGTCGAACTCTGGAGCTTATATTTAAATTAATGAATGGATTTAACTTTGTTAATCTTTTATCTTTGTTCCTCTTCAAACTCATGTCTTCTTTGTTGAGCGGTCTTTTTTTCTTAGAAAAGATATCTCCTCGATTGCATAGTCAGCTACCCTTGAGTTTAATATTTAGAAGAGACTGAAAGTAAGCCCATGGAGGTTGAATTAAGGAAAATACGTTTAGAGAGAGCTTTAGATTATTAGCGAAGTTAGAACATTTTAGCCATTAATTATTTATTAAAATAAGCATTAACAAATTTAAACTTAAGTAGTACTTCTTCTGCTGCTGGTGTCATTGTTGGTTCATAGTTTCTAGCTCTAATATTACAAATCTTTGAAATCTGGATAAGTTGAATTTAAATCCTATAGGCATCAGAAATTACCTAATAGTTTCTTTATTGTGGGGTGTTGTCAATAGTTGGTGCTGCAATCATGGAATATAAGCTCACTCAAGATTACCCTAGCTTGGTTCAAATTACCCCTCAGAGCTCTTATCAAGCAGTAGCACCTGTCAAAGCTGCCATACCCTTCATCAAATAGAATAGAGGCCATTCCAAGCAACTGCTCGTCATTCAAACCAGAGAACTCACATGCAGGCTCAAACAATAATTTCATTTTAATTTCAAAAGGCTCCTCTTCATTTTGATGGCCAACCACTTTTATACACGCAATCAAAGATTGCCCAAAGAAAGTCTGAGACTAAAGGCTCTTAAGCTTGAACATCACAATTTGGTGGCCATAGTCTTACTCTACAGGAATAGTGAGGCCTATTTGAAGAACTTCACTCTCTTGTGGCTTGAGGCTGCTGAACAAATTTTGAACTGGGATAAGTTGGGGAGGGTTAGAGTAGATATTAATAAGCTAAGTCAATCCAGAAGCCCAATCTGCATTAGACTCATTTTCAATTGTCCAGGAAAGGGAGCAAGTTGACCCAGCCTCAGCCTCTAGAAAGACTTCCTGTGGTCCTCTAATTTTAGCTAGAAGCTAGAGATCAGAGGGCATTTGCTTTTTCTTGAAAAGGTTCTTGATCGAGCTGAGAGAGAGGCTTGGGAAGCGAGAACTTTGCTGCATATTAGGTTTAACAATCTAAGAAACTCTCAGAGATATTCCAACTGTCGATTACTTTAAGTATGGATTCTCAACTACACTCTTCTGCTCTTCTAGTGAAGAGTTATCAGGCTGCTCTTGCTCCAGAATTTCAGACTTGTCCAAGTTCTTTTCATTTAAGTTTACAATTTTTAACTCTTCCTTTGAGACCTCTTCAATATAAAATATAATTAAAATAAGATTAAAGCAGATTCTCCTCTAATTATATAAAGCTATATGAGCATTTTATTTTCTTAATTTTGGCATGCTTTTTTTATAAATTTGTAAAATATGTCTCTAGAGATGCTCCTCATTTAAAATGTGTTGCTCTTCGTATGGTAGCTAGAGTTCCTTTACTTCTAAGAGCTACTGATTTTGACTTGATTACATGTTGGCCTAAATGATTTGATGAGTGAGCTCTTGAGCTCTGGAATTGACCAACTATTTGATTTGTTGTTTAATGTGCATGATGATTCTAATCTCGTCAGACTCTGACTCTTCTTCAGACGAGTCCTCTGCCCTTCCAAATTCTTTCTCTTCTTCTTCTATGTCCTGTTTCTCATTTTCCTCACGACTAATTACTTCGCAATATGAATCACTGCTGCAACTTTCAAATTCCTCACTCACCTCAGAGTCCCTTCTTTTCAAGTTTACAATTACTAAATAAAAATCATTTATTTCCTATTTATGTTGTGCTACAACTATAAATACAGAATCTCATTTATAAATTTTATTTATAGTATAATGAATTATTTATATATAAAATTTAATCATTTAGACTCTAAAAATATAAAAAGATGTGTTATATTTATCAATTATTTAAGTCTTTAAATGATAAACAATCAAACTTTTTTAAGAATGTATTTTAAGTGAGCGTACTTGTCTTCTGATTAATCCAAGTTCTCCTATCCCTTATCACTAGCTACTTCGCTTATTCTTTCGTTCAATTAATAACAAATTGATATCAAGTCGTCAGACTAGGAATGGAAATCCTCAATCTAGGATTATTCAGGAGATTATTGCATAACTGGGGAAGGTGAGACATCAGGTGAAGCCTATTTTAAGAAGGTGGTATGCTGTTATACGCCTTATTCGTGATTTCTGTTCAAGTCTGACATGCCCTGCCTCTCCCCCAGATTTTCTTGAGACTGCTGCAGCTGACTTTCTTGTATCTAGAGGGCAGAGTAGAAATTGCATTCCTCAGGTTTTGCGATGATCTAGAATCTGAGCACCCTCGAGTCCGTAGCTACTTCAGATTCTGACGAGTCATTTCTATTGGCCTTGCTCTAAGCAGATAGTCGAGCCACTTGCACTTGATGGAAAGTGTAGATCTCCTCAAGTTACTCGTTGTCAGTAATTACCGCGTATGTCTGCTTGGCTTAGTTTTCCGCGTCCAGCTACTCCAAAGAGGCTAAACTGATGTAATTTGGGTTCACCATCTTTTTAGAACTCTGTTGATTTGAAGATCCCTCGTCCTTGAAAAGCCAAACTATTGCGAACTCATTGGAGTCAACCTAGTCAGTGTTGACTAAGACGCACTTCTCTAACTCCACAAAGTGGCTTTTGATTTGGTTTGAGAGAGTAAAAAGGTCCGAAGAGGGGTCATGCATGCGCTTTATCTGCCCCTAGTAGAGCACCTTCAACCAAATTGGATTTAATTAGTCTACACTCATTAGTCAATCCAAACTACCAACTCTTAAACCATTTAATCAAATAGAGATCAAATTGAAAATATATGCCAAGGGTTTATTAAAATTATTATAATACTCATAGGATCATTAACGAATTCAAATTCACAACCAGCTTCACAACAATGAGAAGATGGATTAGAGATAATTAGATTTAAATTTAAAATATGAAGACCACCAACTAACTTAAACAGCAAAATAAGAATCAAGCCCCTTCTCAGCCCAAAGAGAAGCAGGCTCCTTTTTCATCCATGTCTAAGGTCAAGCCAGTAGTTGTGAAGCATGTCCTCAAAGATCAAATAGCTCCCATCTCAGATCCTAGGGTAATAATTCATAACTCTACGATACTTTCATAACTATTCTATTTACATCCATAAATTAAAACGCTCTTAAACTTTGTCTAGTAGTTCTAATAATTGCAAGGTAGAGGTGAGCAGAGCATTAAGTTCTCAGAAGCTTCGATGAGTCCTCGCTTCTATGGTGCAGGCCAACCCCCTTACTTTGGAAAGCCAGAGGAGATCAGCAAAGACTTGATTAACACTCTTGAGAAGGGAATGAATACTCTAAAAGCAGCCACCATCCAAACTCGGAAAGAAAACCAAGACCCTTACATGTTTTCTCAACAAATGCTGCAGCAACTCAGAAATCCCAATTCAGCTCAAAAGCAAAATCAAAACACTTACAGTAACGCTCAAAGCTACGGCTAGTTTAATCAATCAAACGCTCATCAATATCCTATTGCCTCACAATTCAACCAGCAAGTTTCGTAGATCGGCATTTCAGGCTTGTACAGCAACGGGCCAAACAATCTCTCGAGCTCAAGAGTCGAAAACGCAATGACTATGGATGAATTAGATTCTCTGAGACAGCAGAATGAGGATAGGATTAGACAAATTGAAGAAAAATACTTCCAAAAGAAGGAGAATTCTCGCCAAATTAGAGACCTAATGCAAGAGAGAGCTGATCTCAGAGAGACCAAGGAGAAGCATGTCGACTCTAGTCTCAGCTATCCAACTTATGGAAGGTCAGGTGTTGATCCCGACCCTAACATCAATACATAAGCCTTCCTCTCTTTGTTAAATTGATATGCTAAACTTCTTGAGTTTACATGATAAACAAGCACTTGTGTCATGATGGCTCTTCTCCTGCAAAGAGACTACGCATCGACACTAACGACTCAGGTGAAGAGGGCTCCCCTAACAGAGAGAAGTCTAAGA
This sequence comes from Tetmemena sp. SeJ-2015, assembly GCA_027382625.1. NCBI lineage: Eukaryota > Ciliophora > Spirotrichea > Sporadotrichida > Oxytrichidae > Tetmemena > Tetmemena sp. SeJ-2015. Next base: position 22,290 of record JAJKFJ010022738.1, on the reverse strand, counting down.
GACCCAAGATAATCTCCCCGACAAGATAAAAGTATGAGACTCAGTTTGAGAAGTTTATGGTGCACAAGTATGTTGAAGATAAGCTGAGCACCACTATCAACACCACGGTTCAATTATCAGAAGAAGAGGAGAGGAAGCTGAGAGAAAAACACCAGTTTGATACTATCACTAAGCTGGAGGGTTCTCAGAATGCTATGGTCCAAAAGAGAATGCAAGAGGATGAAGCAAAGCGTAAACTCAAACAAGAGGAAAAGAAAAAGAGAGGCTAGTCTCTCCACCAAATGGAGACAAACGTTGAGAAACTTCTCTATGAGGAAGCACTTGTAGTATTGGGCTAGGAGGTGCTTGAGAAACTCAGAAATATTTATCAGCAAGTGTTGGAAGAGCAAGAGCCCAATGGCTAAGCTATTCCTCAGGATCACGTTGACTTCAACACTCTTGTAGGAACTATTGCGGAGGAAGAATATTTCCAAAACTTCATGGACAAGGTGGCAAGAAAGACTCTTGATGGAGAGAGCGAGTCCTTTGAAGATCTACTTAGCAGGGTGTTGGTTGAGCACAAGGAGGAAAGCATTGGCTGGCTATAGTTCTTGGGCTTCTTCAGTAAGAGAGGCAAACTCCAAGGTTATAACTAGTTGCAAGTCAGTCCAACGAGAGGCAAGGGGTTAAACGAGAGTGGAGCAGGAGAGGAATAAGGAGGCAACAGTCAGCTGAACATTGAGAAGATCCAGACAAGGTTCACTAAGCAGGTGAAGGAGAAGCTCAACTACAAGTAGAACATGGTGCCTAAGGAGGGCAAGGGCAAGTACAACATTACAGTTCCCCAACCTTACGAGTTCGACGGCAGAGAGAAGAACAAGGAGAAGACTATAAGGGAACAGAAGTTGGAGGAGATGCTCAAGGAGAAGGAAGCCAAAGAGACTGCTCACAAGGGCTATGTTTTCAGAGCCAATGACATCCCCAGAACTACCAAAGAGCCCCTGTATGAGAGGCTAATGAGGCAGCAGGAGGAGAAGAGACTGGAAGTAAAGCGACTCTCCATGGCTATCACCAAGCAAAAGGAAATGCCTTTCTCCTTCTACGAGAGAGACAAGAATAAGCTCAAGGGCTCATAATAATAATTTAGATGTTACTTCATCTGAGGAGGCAATCCCAGAGACTATGAAGAACCCTCCCTTCAGAGCTAATAAGATCCCCTGGAAGATTTTGGTTCCTCTCTACAAGCGCATGACTGACAAGATAGAGTACGAGAGGGAGATCAGGATCAGAAAGAATGCTGAATAGAGCTTATCTTTTCAAAATACAATTGTGGATTAGTCAATTACATTGAATTAAATACAAAAATCAGCTCTTCTCACTTGTCCACATACTTGCGGTAGTACAATCAAAATATAGCTTAATAGATCACTAAATTTCAATTTTATCTTATAGAATAGAGAGAATAAAGTGACTAGCAAGTGAGAAAAGAAGTGCCAGAAAATTAAGAATCCGAAGTATGCCTCGTAGTACTCAAGAGTGAAAATACCCTTTCGTGAAACTTCCCCAAATACCTCAGTCAATGAAGTGGTGTCATCGAATAGATTGTAGTTGAATGTCTCTCCCTTTGATGATGCGAGGGTTTGCTTTTCGTTAATGCGTTCATATATCTTTCTGAAGTCTAGCTGCGAAGAAGAGCCAGTCTCACTAACTGAGACGAAAGAGACTAGTCGGTGCACGTAGATCAAAAGAAGAAGCATAGGAACGAGGAGAGTGCAAGTTTACTGGAAGACTGTGTACCAAGTGTTGAGGAAATTTTCCTGGATGCGCAGTTTGATGTATCTGAAGATCTTCTCATTCTTGTCTATCATCAACTTCTGCACTAGAATAAATTAATTCACTAAGTAGTATGACTCGTTGAACAGGAACTGAAGTTCGTCTCTGAAGGTCATGAGTCTCACACATACAGCAATCACCACAGATAGTACTCTCAGTACTCGCCAGGTGCTGATGCTTAAATACTCAGGCACAACGAATGCCTCTAACAAAGGCTGCACGTACATCAGCACTACTACCAAGGGTGTAAGCAAGTTAAGGAACATCGAGTAAATGAGCACTCTGTATCTCTTCAACTCCTCTCCTTTCTTTGAAGCCATGACTGCTGGTCTGTTTTTGTTTAGCATGTAGAAGTAGTAGGAAAACCTGATTGATAATCTCACTGTGCAGAAAGATATTACTGCAGCACTCAGTGCGAATATTGAGTAGCTGAAGTCTGCAGGTAGATCAAATCTACCCCCCATCAACTCCATTGTTTAATTCACTCTCTCCAGACTCTTCTAATGTGCTTACTCCAAGTCAGAGTCAAAGAAACTATAACACTTATTATAGCTTATAATTTAATTTAAAAGAAAATTAATTTTTATATTCAATTATAATTAATTGAATAGATAACGTTTTAAGTATCTCCAATTTAAATAACTTTTTATTTCACTTAATTTAGCTTTAAATTTTAAGAACTTTATATGCAACTTGTGTGTGGGAGCGCTTTACTCTGAACTATAAGCTACACAAGTTATTTTGAGTTAGATATTGTAGTATTTGAAGTATCTCTCTGATGAGATGTGCTAAGGCGATGATTAAAGAAGTAACTTATATTATTTTTTGATAAGGTTTTAGAAAAAACTGCAAATATAGAAGTGAATCAATCATTTAAACTGCTAAAAGCTACAACTTCTCGTTTATTTATTTGTAAATCCATGATTTTAATTAATTTGTTAAGTATATGAAGGAGGTGGATTTGTAGAACTTGAGCAAGGTAAACACTGATAGGAAGGCTTTCAAAGCAACCAACAACTCCATCTTAGTCTCATCACTGAATTTAAAGAAGCCCAGTGCAAAGGTATTTCTTCCTAGATGCAGGTGAGCTATGAGCACTAAGAATATCATGATGTAGTAGGTAAGGTTCCCTTCCATATGTTCAGGGGATGCCAGTCTCACACTCTGACTGCAGACGAACATAAGCAATGCCACCACGAACAGCATGAATAGAAAGTCGTACTCCACGAAGAATTCCTAATTATGCTGCAGGAACTTCTCATCTACTTCAATAGTTCGCATGGGGAACTTGGCTTTGCTGGACAGCTTCTTCTTGTCATACTTATTGACCTCTCCCTTCTTATTTTCTCTGCCTGGTTGATTGCTCTTCTCTAGCACTGCGTAATCATCGTCCACTGGAGGGACGTAAGTAACCAATCCACGCACTAACTTGAGAGAGAGAATGTTGGCTTTGCGCAACTTCATGTAGAGAGTGAGCACAGAGATGAACAACACCAGTTCGAACGACAGGATGTTCCAACTCATCTTCTTACTATTATCAATAATAATATTTCATCTCCATTTCATTCTTATTACACAACACACACATGCACAGATAACATAAAATTAGTGAAATTTAAAAAGCATAATTATAGTTATAGAAATGGTTAGAATTTATGGATAGGCCAGTATCCTCTACAAAATATTCTACTTTTTCTAGAAAAGTTGGGAGATCATAATGCTTTTCATAGCTTCCATCTTCTCAAGAGACCCAAGGAATGTCAACAGAGAGGATGCCACTATGATCAGATCAACCAGGAATTAAGGTCCTGGAGGAGGAGGTGGTGGTGGACTTAACTACAATGGAGATGGTGGAGGTGGAGGTGGAGGAAGTGGTGGTGGAGGGGGATTTGGTGGAGGGGGGTCTAGGGGTGGATCTAATTTCAGGCCTGGAAGAAATATAAGAGGTCTTGGTAATATAAGGAATAGAGATAGAGTGCCGTTTGGTGGCGGTGGTGGATGAGGACCTCGCCCTTGCTGAGCTGAATACTTTCTTTCCTACTGACTAAAAGTTGGAATGATAATCTTTCTCGAAAGATCTAAAGTATTAAGCTCGCAATATTTCCCTCAGGAGTAAAAGAACCAGCTGAGGTCGTAATTCAAGCAGATTATATAAGAAAAAACATATTTTATTAGAGATGCTTGACAGATCTCTTGGTGATAAAGAAGAAGAAAATACTCTCATTCTTCTGAAAGTACTTCTTCTTTTGAAGCTGCGACTTTTACTCTCCTCCTATACCATCTCATTCTTGTGCACTTGATTTGTTAATTTTAAACATTAATTTTTTCTTCAATCATTAAAATACTATTTCTTAACTTAAAAACTAACTAGCTCAACTATCTAAATATCACAAATGTTGTTCCAAAAGAGTTTATTCTTTATTCTTTTTCTTCTTCTTTAGCACAGTTTGCTCTAACTTGTATTGTCTCTCCATGCTTGTTGTCTTGGAATGCTCGAGAGACTGCAACAAACTACTAGAGTAGAAATTGATGTCGTTCGGTCTCAGAATTGTCTTCTCAGCTGCATAAAGGCTGGAACCCATGAATTACTTTGAGTGCTTTCGGTCAGTTTGAGACTTTAGATTCTAACTGATCTTGATATTGGCACTCTATAACAGACTATTCTAATTGGTTGATGCCTTGCTGCTAATCTTTGTAGTTTTGTTCTTAGAAGCATTATCTAATTACTTCATTTAAAGCATATTCAACGATAAATCCACTCTCAAAAAATGAACTTGTGGCGCGTACCCATTCATTCTAGAGTTTCTAGTTTAAGTATATGTCTACTCTAGTTTATTGGATTATGGACTCAGCTTCGAGGATTTATTGCTGCTGAATTAATTCGGAGTAGGTGAAGCCTGAATGACTGAGCTCGATTAAAGAGAACTCATCTTGTACAATTATGGACTGCGATTCTTAAACTCTTTCTAGGAATAAAGAGAAGAGGATGCAACATATTAGCGGGACCTCTTCTTTGCGTTTTACTATATCTCTTCATTTGGTAAACTCTTATTAGGGGAGACTCCATAACTCTACTGTGTTTAAAATTTCTAAAGAGAGAGAGTACTCAAAGTCTTCTTAAAAGCTATAGTACTTTCCTCCTTAATTGGAGAATCTTGGCTTTAGCCAGAGCGGCTTCTGCTCTTAGTTGATTTGATAGTAAACCTCTGCTTCTAATTGCTTTAGGTGGGTGGAGCTTTGAACATGACACTTTACTGATGACTTGCAAGACTGTATTTTAAGCTGCTCTCTGAAGAAATGAGCCGCTTTAGATTTTGAATTTCATTGACTTGAGTTTGAGAGCCTGAAAACTGCTTTCTATCAGTCAGCACTGACTATAAATGCTCTTTATCAAATTAAGTTTTGAGAATCTAACTCTGACGAGAAGTAATACCTGCCGTGCCTTTAGTTTAAGAGACTTAGTTAGAGGTTATCAAGTTTTAAGGAGCTTGCTTGATATTAAGCATAAAAATAGGGTGCAAGTCCTTCATGCTACTCGTAACTGAAGCTTACTGACTTAAGATATTATCAGCCAAAGATTTATTGAAGTTACTATTGAACATAATCTAAGAGCTGTTCAGGCTTAAAGAATTTAAAATAATAGCAAGTTAATTCAGATCGATATTAAATCAAGGAAATATTTTCTCCCTATAATTTCTAAAAATGAATTGACTGTATTTTGGCTGAGTCTTTGGTTGTTTTTCATAACCTAAGTTATTAACCTCTACTTCTCTGCACTATTCAAAGCTTGAGTTTTGACATTGGATGGATTAATCTTCGCATGCTTTTTACCAATCTTGGGAGAATGAGTTTTAATCTCTCTCTGGTCTATTGACTTCTAAAATTTAGTGGATGTTTGGAGTGTATTTTTGGGAGTAGATGCAGGAGATCTCTATTTAACTACAGAGTAGCTATCAACCGACTGAAAGTAATCGTTCTAGGCTAATTAAGGCGCCTTGATGCTCGTCTTTGTTGTAAAAGTCGCTTAAAAAAGCTAATAAAAATTAATTTTGTAGTTTTGAAGTTGTCTAACTATTGAGGAGACTTAAAAAGAAGCTTCTTATAGATTAGAATTGTGGTTAATTAGGTAGGTTGCGAATACATAAATAGAAGAGAGTGACAATATATAAGCACAGAAAGCAAGGAATGCTCTTTAATATTTAGGCTCGCCTCCTCCATGAAGACCTGATGCAAATTTCAGTTTCTGCTTCCATTCGGCGTACTCCGCGCTATTGCTCGTTAGATATTCATGGAAGTTCACCTTGACAACTTCCTATAAGACAAATGGTGCCTCAGCAATTTTGGGCAGCTCTTCGTATTTGAGTTCGATAAACTTAGTCGCGCTCATGGCAAACTCGATATCCAGCCAGGTCTTCCTTATGAGCATTACTGCCTGCTTGTATTGTGAGCGGTTATCAGCGTTCACTTCGTCATAGCGAGGGTTAGGGATTCGAAACTCCTTCCTGCCTTTCTATTTGTAGATGAACTTAGACTCTCTGCGCCTTGTTTATGTTAGCTCTGGCACCAGTCTCCTAAATCGAAAGACCGAGGACTCCACATGAGAGTGTCGTTGCTAATTCCTCGCATGCCTGCAGCACGTTGCCCAAGAATTCGCGCAGCTTGGTAAGGTGAGAGTGGTTGCTCTCGATTTTTTCCTTCTCGATCTGCTTCCCCACAAGCTTCCACATCTGCTCTTTGATAGTAATGCTTCCCATCTTAGTTCTCAGTTCTCCCACATCGATGCCTGCGAAAGTCCCTGTAAATGTGAAATGCTTGATTGGCTTGTCCAGCTCGAGCCGGTGGAGGAGGCTCATCACTACCAACTGAAGCAAGTACCCTCTTTTGTTCTAGACCTTCTTCCGAATCTCAGCGATGAGGTTTTTAATATTTGGGAGCTCAGAGTGACCGGGAGGGGGTACTTTATTTTACTTAGACATACACTATGCTAGGACGAGAGACAACTTGCCGAGAACCACTTTCGTCAGGGCATTCAGTAGCGCGACCTCCCTTAGGGAAGCTCCTACACCTTCAGCCTCCTCTGGTCTCAGTATTGACTCGGAGATTTCCATTTCTAGATGATCGGGCTCTGAGCTGTAGTTCATCGCCTCGACTTCAAAGTCCTTAACCTTGGACATAAATTCCTTGTAATCAGCGCCTGCTGCCTCTAGTTTGGCACCCAAGGGGCCACTCCATTGACGTAGTGCCTGTCGCTATAGAACGCCGCCTTCTCATAATCAACGCAGAGCATGTTTTGAAAACCTATCGCGGAGAGCCTCAATTGATTTATGAGGATCAAGTAACGATGCGAGCAGTCAGACAAGTGGCAAAGCTCTGAACACTAGCTCTATTCCATTTATCTCAAGCCTGGCCTGCGATGTTGTGTGAGGATCCGAGGGTAGGATCTGTGAGGGCGGCTGAGGTCCCGCAGTCTGGAAGGGTCCCTGCGATAGAGGTCTACCATCAAGGCTTTGTATACATCCTCTACGCGAGCCAGTGCTGATCGAGCTTGCGTGACAGCCGATCTCAGGAGTGTTAGGCGGTCGGGCTCTCCCTCATTGTCGTTAGAGCTGCTAGATATAATCGCTTGCAATCCTGGAATCAGCTCCTGCTTGAACCTGTCTGAGTAAGGGCTTGGACTTAAGCGCGAATTTGTGCGGAGACGGTCCTCTTTAATTGGGATGACCTTTATTAATGGGAGCTGGAAGTTTATTGGCTCGGTAATATGGATGAGGTTATCTTGAACTTGGGATGCCACAGTTGTTTAAATGGTAGAGAATGGCGTGGCTGTTGCATTCTCATTCGAAATTTGTGAATTTTAAGGGCTCCATGTGCCACGAGTAGAAGGTTCCGATAGAATAAAGCCCGGGGAGTCTAGAGAGATTGGTGGCTTGCTCAAAGGGCAAACCGATGTAAGTTGGCTAGTTGATTTGTCATTTAGAAGTGGCGGTTAGAATTGAGAAGTGGAGGTCCGCATCTTTAATTAAAAGGTGATCATTAATAATTTAAGAGAGCGGGCGTTCAATCAAATTTAATAGGGAAGGTGGCTGGTGGTCCAGATAATTTGGCTGACTCGTAATCGCTCTACTACTACTACACTACTACTACTAATCTCTCTCTCTCTCTTCTATAAATTTAGTAGTTAGAGGTAAGTCTGTTCTTCATTTCAATTATACCATTTACGCAATTCATTTCAATCCTAATCTATTAGAAGAGCTTGTTTTTATAATGTTCTTCATAATCCTCTTATTAAGCTATTAAGAATCAGCTGACGATTTCTCTACACCTTGGTGTGAATGATTATCAGAATTGAGATGCTAATTAGATTGAGATCTTGCTAGGTCTTAACTAGAGAGTACCTGCTTTCTTAAATTTTGCAAAGCCAAGAGAGGTGGCTCGTCTTACTTTTAATCCGACAAAGGACTGATAGTCTAAAAATTTTAATTGTACTTTTAATCCATCTGAGATTCAAAATCCTTATAAGTGTCTGCTAACGTCTCTTAAAAGCGAGAAGGATTCATTTTCCTAGCTTTGGCATATCCACTATTGTTAATTACCCGAACATCGCAAATTTTAGGCGTTGACTCCTCAAATGTAACTTCACTCTCCATACTAATGAGTGAATTCCTGACAACCCTGGGAAAAGTATTAATCTTTAAGAGTTGCCTTGGAATATCTCCCCCTGATTATCTCTTTAAAATTCTTGATCTCATTTATCATCTTTTTACTGTGCATATCTTCTGTCTTTCTATTTTGCGAGTAGAATCTAGTTCTGTTCTCTATGCTCGTAAATGCTAATTGAGATCGAGGTTGAGGGTTTCTGGCCCTCAATGACTTTTAGATCTTGGTAGTGCTGAACATATTGAAACCTTTGTTCACGCTATTAGACTTTGTAAGGCCAGATATTTAACTATAAGTTTAGCTCATTAGAGAGTCAGGCAATATATTGTTGCAACTGCCTTGAGATTGCATCACTTGGCTAGCTGCTATCCCTATCGATTATTCAGACTGGTCTGACCCATCTAATTTGCTTTTACTTCTTTCTTGGCTCTAATCCATAGCGATTAAATTTTGAGCATAGATTTCACTTTTTTAAATAGGTTGTTTATTAGTCTAAAATTGAAAATATAAGTCTTGCTATTGATTTGAGTTTGGCATCTGGTGCTCAAAGTATTTTGAATGTATTCACTTCCTTTTTTGCTGACTTTACTAGTTGCTCCTTATTCTTTTTTCTATTGATTTGTGTCAAATGTTTTCTAAGATGCCATGAATTTGAGATCCTTGCTCAGATGATAGGTTTTTAAAAGGGCTTGGAAATTTTGGGAAGGGGAAAAGCAGAAGCTGATGTTAGCATTTGTGAATTGGGAGTTTTGGTGGTTCTATTTTTGACTTGGTGTTTATTAATCATCTTTTGTGATTATTTAGGAACTTAAAAATCAAACTTTATTTCCAACTACTTTACAGATTCAGGGTTCATAAATTAAATAAATTCAATGCTGTGATCTCTACTATCCTCGTTTTTTAAGTCATATTATCATTCTGCTTATTGCCAAATCAAAAATTAACAAAGTCAAATTATATCTGAAGAAACAGGTTAAAATAAAATTTAAATTTTAAAAATGAAAATAGAATTGAAATAAATTTTTTTTAATTTAGGGAAAATCTTTTTTTTTTTTTTAAAATTTTTTTTAATTTTTTTAAAATTTAAAGTTATAAAAAAAATTTCCCTTTTAAAAGAAAAAAGCAAAATATAAGTGAAATAAAAATTTTTTTTTTAAAAATTTTTTTTCTTTTAAATAAAGGAAAAACTTGCAAATTTTTTATAAATTAAATCGATCTATTTAAATAACCCTTGTTTAATTTAAAAAAAAAATTTTTTTTCATTGGGTAAAGTTTCAAAATAAAAAAAAATTAATTTTTTCCCTATGAAGTTTTAATCAAAATATAAATTGAAAAATTGTAAATAAATGCACCATCTCGAATATTGTTGTGGGTTTTGACTTATCAAATTTAGTTATTGTTAATATCCAATCTTAACACAAGAGGAGGGGGAGAAATTTGCATTTCAAATCGTTCTGTTGAATCTTCTACTTCACTAAATCAAAATATTTATTAAACTTTTTTGAGGGAGAAGTTTGAGAGACTGAGTTGACATCTAATTGGTTCTTTTATTTTGAGAAAGGCAAGACTGCCAAGTTGATTTATTATTGAGAAAAGAATAAGGAAAAGTTTGGTGAAACTCACTGTATTTTTTATTGATTTCAGGCTGCAATTGTTGAAAATCTCTCTTTTAGCTTACTTTCATTATCACTTAAATTACTTTTATTTATATATTTTTATTTACTTTTCCTAATCAAATTAAAATAAAAAATTTAAGGGAACTTTTTTTTTTTTAAGATTTTAAATATATTTCTTAAGAATTTTAACTTCTTAAATTTTTTTATTTTAAAAGGGATAGTTTAATTAATTTAGATTTTAATTAATTTTTATTCTTTTTTACTTAAAATTTATAATTATAATTCATAATAATGAGTAGCAACTTAAACAGACAGCCAAGCACATAACTCAAGAAAACTCTTCATTAAGGCGCAGAGTTAGTTCTCGGAAAGCTTGATAGTTCCCTTATATTACCTGAAATTCAAAGCACAAAGGTAGTTATGAAGAGCTGCTCCCTCCCACGAGCTATTGTCCAACACCCTTCAACTAAAAGCATTGCAGACAAAGAATATCTCAACTCAAATCCCATCGTCAAAACAGCTAACAATCATAAATATGAAACTTAAAACTAGCAAAACTCTGAAGAAGCAATAACTATTTATTAAGTTACTTATTTAAGCCACTTTAACTTTGAATGCTAAGTTCAACTAAATTCAAATGAAGATGTAAAATAAGCAATCCACATCAAAGACTAATTACTCTACTTACTCTCCTTACCTATCCTTATAGCAGAGCAATAAGTTAAAATACATAGCAGTCCCAGTCTTGCACAATCAAAACTAGATTTGTAACAGCAAAATTATTTCCGATTATCAATCAAAGAACTCCTCCAGAGAACAGTCAAGCTAAGATAAATAGTTCAATCAAAGATCTTTACTATACAGCTGCATCAATTAATTAGAGAGAGTAGAGATTCCTTAACAAGAAATCATTCATTCTATTAAGGAAAGCCAGGAGGAATTAATGAATAAGAGAAGCAAAAGCCTCAAGCAAAATATATTTTATGTCTATTATTCTCAAGTTCAGTTCAAACCTTGTAAATAACAAGATAAAGACAATGAAAAACTAAAGAAAGATTCAGTAGTATAACCAAGTAGCAATTGATCATATTTATGGAATCAAAAAAAAATATGTGATATTTATAATACATCAAAAAAATAATTTCAAAAATTGAATTGATTAAAATCTTATTCACAATTACGAAGAGAAAGTAAGTAATTCATTTTGCCTTCGAAAAAATCAATCCTAGAATAATTATAGCTAAGAAATTAATAAAAAAGAGAATTAATTAGAAATTATATTAAAATGGATTAAAATCGGGACTGTTTAAGTATCTCATATTTTAATAAGTATTAAACCATTCGATTTAGCCTGAAATTTTAAGAACTTTTAATCCTTGCAACTTTTGTGAGGGAGAGCTCAGTCAAGAGTTTTAAGCAACACAAAGTTATAGAAATTTGACTTTAAGAGTTTGGAAATTCGGGCATATCATTTCTTACTGTTGAGAAATACTGAGGATATGATAAAAGAAGAAACTCATATTAATTTTTGATAAGCTAGCTAACAAGCTGCAGATCAGGGATTGAATCTGTGATTTCAATTGACAAAAAGTTTTCCATTTATTATTTAAACCAATCAACATATTTTAGTTTATTTTTTTACTATAATCTTTAAAAATACGACTTTCATGACAAATTTTAATTAAAAAATAGCCTATGTTAAATCACTGAATTGATTATTCTTTAATTCAAAATATTTTCCATTTTTTCTATATAAAGGAAATAAAAAAGAGAAATAGTGGATTGTCATAAATTTTGAATAAGAATAACTCTTAACTAATTTATTTTAATGGATAAAGATTCGTGTAGAGATGCCATATTGGAATCTTGTAAGAGTTCTCAAACCAATCTCAGATCTCCTTCAACAAAATATCAATATTTAAATTGCCTGTCAATGAAAAGTAGAATATCAAGACTGAGAGACCTTATTAGCTCTTTAATTAAAATCAAATTTACTCCTAAATTTAAAATAGAGCCATGGATTTCATTATTAACTAAGTTTAGTTGCAAATTAATATCAAAGTATAATTATAGGATATTTTATACTTATTTTAGTTTTAGAATTTTTGAATTGAAAGGTTTAAATTAATTCTTAGATAAAAAAAAATTTCGTAAATTCTTAATACTTGAAGTTAGAACTCATAATTTAAAAATAAAAGTCATATCTTATAAATTTTTTGATTTTTAAAGAGAAATTTCTAATATTAGAATACTCATAAGAAAATATTGTTAATATTATAGTGAATATTTTTAGTATTAATTTGAGAAATTTGAATTTACTTATTTTTAAAATATGATTTAATAAATTAATTATTTTGTTGATGTTTAATCTCCATCTTTGAATATTATCGGGAAAAGAATGGAAGGAAGATAACTTAAAGCTTGATGAAAGTGAAGAATTAATTTTATTTCGCAAGCATGAAATATGAATGTTTTTAAAAAAGTAACCCAAAATACAAATATGATTTTATAAGTGTTAAAAACAAAAAATAATTTAATATATCAAATTTTATTTTGCCCAAATAAATTTCTACTAAAGAATTATACCCTTTAATCAAGAATAAATAAGCTCTAATTTAACACACAAATTTATATTAAACTAAGGTTTAACCAAACCAATAACTCCTGTGTTCAATTTTTAGGTGAATACAATCATATATTTTATATTTGTTTAAGATCTTATTGATAGTAAAAAGAATTCTAACACTATGGTTAAATGGTACAGATAAAAATAAGAGAGAGCTTCCTCCGTTATTTAAAATGACCCAAATGACAAAAGTATAACAGTAGCGTAGTAAAACTACAGAACGATAAAATATCAAGATGAAGAAGAAGTTGAAATTGTAAAGTAAGAAATTGATTCTGTAATCTACGATAAGAAGCCTGAGGTCAGTTAGGAATAGTCTCAAGATTATAGGAATAAATTTAGAACTTTAGCACCCACCAATGTATCAAAAAGTATTTAAGTCAAATCATTTATAATTAATTTCACACAATATTAATATATCTTTTAAATATAATTCAAAGCAGCAAAATAATTAAGCATCGTCATATTTTTCTTAAATTAGATTTATGTTAAAATTTGATACCAAATACTTACAACGTCATTTTAATCTTGTTAATTGATATAGATAAAGATTAAAAATTATAAGCATTAAAATTCTGAGACTTGAGATAATTCTACCCTGAATGATTTAAGATAAAAAGCTTTTTATATACTAACCAATATAAAATTAATGAGTGAGGAAACTTGTTCAAACTAAAAGACATAAAATTTAACTATTTAATCTTTGCTAAATCATAAATTGAACTGGCAACCAAATGTTAAAATCATACTTTAATTCTAATTTAAAAAAAAATAATGCTTAATAATTTATCTTTCGGACTGAGATTATAATAATTATTGGTCTTCTTATGTAAGATTTATTCAAAACTTTATGATTGGAATTCATCATAATAGACCATAAAAGACAACCCATAATGTCAGGCTTCTAATCTAGTTAGACCACATTATAAAATAAATAAATAAAATTAAAAAAATGTTCGCTTTATTTTTAGAAACTTTAGCACGATGATTAGTACCCTTTATAGATTTATATTTTCATTATTTTTTAAATAAAATTATTGACTTAAATTACATTATCAAACATAAATTAATAAAATATTATCCTTATCATTTTAGCAATTCTCAAACTTACGTACTTCTAAAGAATTTAAAAAATAATAGACTCAAGACTAGACAAATATATGAAGGATTAAAGATAAAGCGGAAAAAAAATAATTGCATAAATTGCTAATGCAAGTTTCTATGTGGTAAATAATTTTAAAGGATTAAATCTTATAGTGCTTATTCCCTCATAGTTTTCTTCCTTAGAGCGATTTATTCTCGTTTTAAATTTACTCTTAAAGTAAACTTATTTTTTTAAGTTGAATTGCTAATACATTCTCTAGCGGCATGAAAATGTAGAAAATTAAGATTATTTTAAGAGCAATTATTGAATACTTTCTTCTCACTAAATATAATTAAATTGAAAGATAAATTTATAATTCAATTTTTATTTTTTATTCTAGAAATAATAAGCAGATCTAACACATTTAGTAGCAATTTATAATTCAAAATAGTATAAAATAATTATATTTAATTTGAAAGAACACTTAAATTCAACAAGATTCATTTTTTATATTAAATAATAGCCCAAGATATATAAATATTTATCCTTAATTGAAGTTACAAGTGTCTATATTTTTATATCTATATCTATAATTATTGTTTCTAAACAACTTTCCATTTATTCTCAATTTTTAGTTTGACTTTGATTATAATATAGCAGATCTCTCCAAATTTATTCATTTTAAAAACTCAGACTCTTCGGATAATAACTATAAAATTACCTCTGAAGCTCCACATTTCTACAAGTTTTTCAATCCTGAGACTGACATCAAGTTATTTATAAAATTTACTTTCATAGATTTTGATTTCTCATATATTTAAATTTAATTGATAGTAAGAGAGGTTTTGGAACAAAATGGCTTCAAATTTCTAAATGAAAAGAAAACTATAGAAAATGCAAACAATAACCTTAGAAGAAAAATCCATACATCCCAGAATCAAGTTCCTCGAAAACTTTTGAGCAAGCAGAGTGAATGGACTTTGATTACAAATATATTTTGAATATAAAGATGTGGTCTTGTTCCATTATGAAGTCTAATATTTATCATGCGCTTCTGAAGAACTAGAAAATAAATCACTTCCCCAAAAGCTACGAACTTACTCGCAAAGATTTCATGACTGAAAGAATTGCTAGAATGATAGAACTGCATGGACTCAGAAACTTCAACTTCATGCCCTAGTCTTACATACTGCCTAAGGAATACGAACGATTAGTGAAAGATATGGAGAGTAATAAAGCAAAATGGTGGATAGTCAAGCCGCCAGCTTCTTCACAAGGCAAGGGTATCATCATCACAAATAATATAGGTGAAATATCAATTGTTAATTTATTCTTATACCCTCCAAGACTTCTTTGGTGGTATCACACTACATTGACAAACCTCTCTTGATAAATGAATTAAAGTTTGACTTGAGAATCTATGTAGCCATTCTCTCTATTAATCCATTGAGAATCTACATTTACGAAGAAGGACTGGTAAGATTTGCAACTTGCAAGTATTAAAATTAAATGTCTAGCAACTCTAAAACCAACCAGTTTATGCATTTAACAAACTACTCAATTAATAAATTAAATAAGACATCTTTCATTCAGAATAACTAAACTGGTTAAGGAGTCTCATCAGCTGCTTCAAAATGGAGCTTGAGCTAGCTAAGAGTATACTTTTAGCAAAACAAAATAGATCATGCACAAATATTTGCAGGCATAGAAGACCTTATATTTATTAAATAAAACAATTTTAGTGTTAAAGTTTTCCAAGATATTTTTTCTTTGTGTTTAAGAATGAACATTTATAAGAGAGAATTATCATCTAAATCTTTAGAATAATGGCATATGAAATAATTTGACTTATTAAGAATCTGAGATTAATAATTTATATGGTATAATTAAAACAGTAATCTCAGCTGAGCCTTTACTTTGCAATGCTTTTGAAATGTTTGTACCTGATAGAAACAACTGCTTTGAATTATTAGGGTTTGATATCTTAATAGACAACAAATTAAAGCCTTGGTTGTTGGAAGTAAATATGTCTCCTTCCCTAGCTTGTAATTAATTTATGTGATAGTGAACTTGATACTCATATTAAAAAGTAACTACTCATAGATCTACTCAATTTGGCAGGCTTCAGGAAAAATTAATTGCCTCGAGACTATGACCAGTTTTCTCAAGTCAAAGTATTTGATTCAAGATCAATATAAAGAGATGAACCATCAAATCAGAAGGTAAATTTAAGACAAACCATCATTAAGAATTAAGAGTCAGAGACATTCATTGTAAACTATTGTTTTATTTAAATAAATTATTGATTTGCTAAAATAAAAAGTGGGAGATCCAAAGTGACTGAAGTTATATATTTTGGATCGTTCAGAGATCAGTAACTAATTATATTTTCGATTTTAAATTCAAATGATTTATCTTCTTTTTTAGCTTCAGAAAATGTTGAGAAGCATGATATTCTTATTTTCTCGATTTTTATATATTTTCATTAAAAATTAAAAACTATTGTAAAATCAGCGTTGAGAGCTCTCAGTAAAAAGTTATAAGGATTTTTAATTCATTCGATCATAATCTTTCGTATTTTTAAATAGGGCTTCCACAAGAAGCTAACTTCAACTCCAGAATGAAAAATTAAATAAAAGAAAGAGTGGTAGCGGGCCAAGACACTGATAACACTGCGGCTGAAGTTCTTATTAATAAAAATATTATGTATGCTATATGAAGATGGGAACTAGTCACTTATAGCGGCTACCATATGACACTGCATTAGGCACCCCCGAATCAAATTATTAGAGACAGTGAGCACGCTCTTTATGGCAAGGCCACTGAGCTCTAAGGCAGTGGAACCGAGGCTCTCAGGAACTCACTCTATTTATCAGAGGGAGTTTAAATGGCTATAGAGTACCTGAGAGACTAATGAAAACATGGCAACTCAAAAATTTAAAATAATATTGCCTAATAATTATAATAAGCAATCATAAACTTCAATTTTAACATAAATCCAAGCAAGGAAAAAATATTATTTTGCATCTATTTCATATAATCTTTGTAGTTTTTATTTAGTAATTATTTTGGATATTGCATCTTTATATTTAAGTGAATGTATTGAGCGCTCTTTAAGCTTGCTAAATATAAAAATTGGAATAAAATAGTATGATGAAATTAGGGAGATTAGAAAGGAAGATCTTGAAAGAAGCTGAAGAGGAATATTTCAGGAGAGGAAAATTTAAGATTATTTTTCCGAGTTAAAATTGGAATTATTACAAATCATTCTTTGAAGAAGAGCGATAATTAAACTCAGTGCTTTTCAAGTTCTTCAAAGATATAGGCATTTTATGATGAAAAACAATAAAGGTTCCTTAATCTCTATTCTTTAATCATATTTATTTCTTTCTACCAAATTAACTCTTTTGAAATCTTTATGGTGGATTAAAGATAATAAACTTTAACTTTGAATTAAATTCAAAGTTATTACAAACCATCTAATAACCCTTTAAACGCTACAATTATCAATATGTCAACATAAATTAAAGAACTTAATGCACAACCTAAAGTTCAAAATAAAAATAATCTCGCTGAAGAGAGAATTGAAGTTTAATGATTTTATTAGGTAGCCAAATTTAGTCTGAATCCTATATAAACTTTTTTTTAAAAAAAAATAATTGATTAAATAAACAGGATATAGTAAATATCAAAACGTGAAGCAATAAGCACTTACTTTGAGAGCTGCCATATTTAATTTCTGATTTTTTAATTATATTATTTTATTTTATTGCTAAACAATTGAAAATTTATTTTTAAAAGAGATTTTGATATTAAATTTTAAAAATTTTTAACGAATTTTTATTTGGGAATGGGCCGAAAAAAGGGTCTTTAATTTTATTTTACTTGCAATTACCATATCGAAAATAAGAGGGAACTTGCAAAAAATAATAAAGTTTTTACTAATCCGGGTTTTTTAAAATACCAAATTTTAATAATAAAATTTTTGTATTTTTTTATCTTCCAAACTTTTGGTTTTTTCAATTTTATTTTTTTAAAAATAATTTTTTTGGGAAATTTTTTTTTAAAAAAAAAATTTGGAATTGTTAATATACGGAATTATAATACTAAGCATGTTTAATAAATGGAAATAGGTAGATCACAAAATGGATTTAATTTTATCTGGGACATTTTAGATGAGGATAAGTTCGATATCCAAAATTCTGCTAGTTATTTAAAATAAATTTATGAGATCTCATTCAGTGTCTGAGTCACTCCATAAATTTAAACTTCATTCTCACTCGAATCTATTATTGTAAAGGAGGGAAAAAAATTTGAATAATTTTTATATTAAATATTGATGAAACATTGTGATTTTTTTAAAAGTTGAACTAATTACAATTTTTTTTCTTTGTTTGTTTTAAAAAATTTGAAAAGAAAAAAATAAATCAAGAAAAAAAGCTTTATAAATTTGAACATGGTAGACTATCAATTTAAATGATCGCTTTCTTCTTTAATAATCTCCTTAGCTCTCTTCATTCAAAAGATAAAATTTCGACAAACCTTAAATTTTCAATTTGCTCTTAAAAATGTCTTATGCCTCTTTATTCTGAGTTGAAGGAGCAATTTAATAAAATTGTTGAAAAATTAACTCAAGAAATTAAAATTAGAAAAGAAAACTTTTAAAATTTTTTAAAAATAGACTCAAACCCCCCCCATTTTTTTAAAAAAAAATGAATTCTATACACTAATAATTTATTATCGATATTACACACCCAAATAAAGTCCAAGATTCTATACCTATTTTAAGTCTCACTAAAAATATGGCATTATATCTACTAAAATTAATTGTCTTATTTTCTTATTACTAAAAAAAAAGAATTGAAATATATTAGATATGTTTCCTATTAAGAATATATATTGCCAATATTCTATGGATTTCCTTGATGAATTTTTAGCAATCCAGACCAATTTGATCAATATTGAACAGAATATGCGAAATCCCTTAATATGAAGAGTCTTGTCGCTGGTAAGATAGTTTAAGAGCTCTATAAGCTTCTTCCTCGCCCTCTACATATCTTATCTTGTCTTTCAAATTTTAATCAATATCCTCTATTTCATCAGTCATGTTTATCATCAGAACAGCTTATAAAATAAACACTTTCCTTTATTAAATTTATTCAGAAACATAATAAATTAACTATTACAGGTTTAATAAAGATTTAGGGAATACAGTATTTATGCAATACTAATTACTTATTTGGAAGTAAAAATATTATTTAGTTATATAATAAAATTAGCTGGTTATGAGCCTATTAGTTGCAGTTTTTAATTTGAATAGGTGTTCTAATCTAAGTTGTTTTGGGCACAATCGTAATTAGAGTCTTGATCGTTATTTAACTCAACCTCACTTGGCAATTTGTGATAGACTGAAGGGTAGTCTGCTTGTGTGGACAGAGCATAGGATCTCTATTTAAATGGGAGGATACTTGGACTTTTAATATTGTTTACAATATTCTATTTTGGATTTATTTGAAATTTAAATAATCAGAATTCAGCAAAAAGATATTTTAATTTTATCTGCTAATAATATCTGCCAATTGTTAGTTATAGTTTAAAGTAAATTATATTATATATTGATGAATAAGGTTGAGCTTCTCTTCTTCATCCCCACTTGAAATCTTATCCTCTTCATCTTCTTCTCTGACAAGTCTATCAGATTCCAGTCTAAACCTCTCATCATATCCATTCCGCTCCCTCGAAAATTATATTCATAAATTCTTTCCTCTTAAATATTAATTTCTCACTCTTAAACTAAACCTAATAGCCTGTTTTTTGTTCTTTTAAATATCAAAGTTAATGAAATACGTCTAAATATATAAGATATAAGCTTATAAATTTAATTAAATACTTAAACATCTTATACTCAAAATGTTAAAATTATTAATTGATCAGTTCTCTCTAGCAAAAACTATTTATCAAATTATTTCCTAACTCATTATCAACTAATTGATTTCACAAAAAACTACTTAAATCAAAATATATTCTAGATATCTTCCACTTGTAAGATCTATTGTAACCTTAATAGGTTAGTTGATTCTTACAATCAACATATTTATAAATAATTTAAATATAAATATGTTTCTCTAAAAAAAAATCCTTAATAAAAAGCAATAATTTTTAAAACCACTCCAATTTTTCAATTTATATTGCAAAATATATTATAAATCGTTTAATCCTTTAATTAACTCCAAATTAATCATAAAATAATTAAAAAATATATATTTAATTACAAAACAAAATAGAATCATTTGCTATGAGAATTTTTTAAATTAAAATCTTTGGTTATTTTGGAGTGAAAATGTTGGCAGGATTAATTGCTTCGAAGTATTTATTGACATCTTTTCATAATTAGAAGTAGCATTATAAAATTCAAAAAATAAAATATTTCTAATCACAAATGTTTATAATAAAATTCATAAATTTATTGAATTTATAATGCAAAATTTATAATGGCTTCTTAATTAATGGATGGATTATTTAATTATTTTTTAAAATTACTTTGATTTATGAATATTAGATTAAGACTTAGCTGAGGAAAATCTCAATGAACTCTTATAAATATATTTGGATTATAAAACGATTGACTCTCCTGAGTTTAATCTTCTATAAATAATTTGATAATTTTCAGTGAATGGAAGCATGAATTCGTATTTGCAACCTTAAATAAAAAAAAGCTTTGTTAACATTAAAGTCTATTTTCCATCCAAGAGCTGAGCTAAACGCCTTAGCAATCTTTAAATTGACATCTACTCGAGATTCAATAATTCTTGCAAATTCGTTGGCCTCTGAAAGTCTAGATATTCTCTCACTAAGCTCCTTATTAAAGTAAAATCTAGAGTTTTCAATACTCACTCTCACGCAGTTATTCCGTTCTTCATCTATCAATCTGTCAAACTTTACTTCACATTCAATTATTCAATAAAATCACAAATATAATAAGACTAATCAATACTATTCGTTCGAGAAGATTATTTATTAATTTTTTAAGAGCATATTTATACTGTGAGCATAAAATATTTTGCTAGAGAAATCTTATAATATAATAAATATCATTTGCTCATATTTATGCTAAAATCAGAGAATTCAATTTTTTATTAAAATTAAAGAAAGTCAATGCATTTTAAAATATCTAAAGCAATTATCGTTTGAATTTAATATACTTTGACGATACCATTGAAAGCATTTGAGGTATTTTGTTAAAGTAAGTTGATAAAGATATAAAATTTAATATAATTATTTATTTATAGCATTTATTTGTAGATCTGTTTGAATCTTTGGGAATCAGCTTTGATGAAATGAGGTATTTCATAAGAAAAGAAGAATTCAATATCTACTTTGTGTTATTTAAAATCTTCCTTGAGCATGTCTATTACTTCATGGCAAGCCTACTTTAGACTAAAAGACTCTTGCATGGCTTATACTCTATTGTCAGATATGCTTTGAATGAACTCATAGTCTTTGATTCTGTGCATAAGTTTTTGGCACTCTGTCTTTGTGGCTTTATACTCTATCTAGGATTAGAACTAGATAGAGTTTTCAAGATGGAGTAAGTTTTGGTAAACAGTTTGGGAGTGCTCTTGAATTTGCTTGATCATTTTGGAGGAGATGTTGGACATTTAAAGCTTGGTGTACTTTACTTGCTCCAGATAAATGACATGAGTCACATCTCTCGCAATGAATAATTTGTCCTTCACTCCTGCGATGTTCACATTCAGCTGATTCAAAGTTATGTAAACTAATCAATTGTTTATAATTATAAATACACAATTATAACTAAGTTTATTTCTTTGGTAAAGGACAATTCTCATCATCCTCTGTTTCAACGTTTGATCCTCTTGATATTCTAACAATTTATATAATAATTTATAATTAAGTATCATCTTTAAAACAGAAACAAATAGTTTACCTCTGGAATTAATATAGATATAACATCCTCAAATTAAGACTCTTTCTCTATCTCCCAGATAATTTCTTTTTATATAATGATGAAATATAGGTAGGAATTTAATGAAAATTAGGAGATTGTTAAATTAAATCAAAAATTAATGATCAATTTACATTAGTTAAAAAATCAGAAATTAAATTTAGTATAAATACGACTGATCCAACTTATTCCTATTTTAGAATTATGACTAAATCGGATTTTCAAAATAATATACCCTGATCATTTATATTTATATCAATTCGGCGTGATTTTCAGAATAATCGAGCGATTCGGGTCCAGATCGGGGTTGAAATCAAAAATTGTGATATATAATAATTGATCTTTGACTAAATTTATAAAATAAGTAACTTAAATCTTAAAACTGAAATCAAAACTATGGCTTCGCCAACTTTCTTGGCAAACCTGGACTCTGAACTGCCGATTTCTAACTTTTTAGTACGATTTCAAACATTTTTGGGCCCCCGTGGAACGATTTTGGGTTGAGTTCTGAACTTTTGAGCTAACTTTT
>JAJKFJ010022737.1:0-36344 GCA_027382625.1 Tetmemena sp. SeJ-2015 | reverse complement strand
ATCCAACATTTTCACTTTATCAGTTTCGGTCTAAGATTCGAAGTAAAAATACTGTCGGCAGATAAAATGATTACTATAATGTAGTGATGAGGTAAGTCTTTTAGAAATTTTGTCAATTTACTTAAAGGCTATATCTAGGGTTTGAATAGCAAGAAGAAGGAAGAATGAAAATAACGAATATAATATCAAAAAACGAAAATAATAAAATTAAATTAGACTTCAAACAAGGAAGATGCGCATTTAAAATAGTAATGAGAACAAATAATGCAGTAAATTTGTATTTTTAAGAACGTTTTTTACGAAATCACCCATTTGTTTTTGCTCTATAATAAATTTAAAGAAATACAAGTATTTATAAGAAGTAGACAGTATAAGTGCATTATTTTAGAACTTTTGTATTAAATTTTGAAATACTTGTCCTTTATCTTGTTCTAGAATTGTTACTCAGTATGACCAATAGTGAAAATGCCAAGAGTGGAATTTTAAAATGCAATTAGTAGAAACCTAAATAAGTTAATAAGGGTGAGAATTTAAATAATAATGAGATTTCGAAAATGGATTAAGACTTAGAAACTCATCTTATTTACTCATTAGCCTTTATATTAATATTTATTAGACTCAATTACATTCTTGGGGATTATGTATATGATAGTTGACTTAGCTATCTCCTTAAATGAGTTGTTTTCACTACTTATACGAATAAGGATGTTCATGAGCAGTACTTGGACTAGGTATGGCAAGAGTTGCTAAAATTGTAACGTATAAATTATTATTTTAAAAATGATTAGACTTTAATTTACACTTTATTATCTATTAAATTCTAGTTTATATGAGATTGGCGCGCTCATCATATTTAATTAAGGTGTAGTTGATATTATTAAAGAAGGAACTCACATTAATTAAATATTTGATTTCGAGTGAGCTGCAAAAATGAGGTGTTTGAGCCTTTTAAACTGTGAGGATGTTGCATAGTTATATAAATCACACATTAATATTTGATTCTCTTCTATAATGTATTTATTTAATTTAGTATATAATTTATTATGCAATATAAAATGGTTTGAATATAATTGGATTACAGTAGGTTAGTCTAATAAAATATAAAAGAGATCCAATCAATATAATGTTCTATATCAAGGTTAAATTAACAGAAATTATTTATAGATCTTAAAAACATTAATCGAAACTTTCCATTTATAACTGAAAGTTTAATTCAATCATTCTTCTTAATATTCTAATTTTAATATCTATTTCCTCCAGAACTTGTCAACGTGATTTATTATCTTGAAATCTTCATAATGCCTAAGATAATTTATAGTTTATTAAATAATTTGAAAGTACATTTAAAAGTAAACTCAAACTATCTCCACAGACATTCGAATTCTGACAAAGGGAAAACAAATAAATTCAGGAAAGTATGAATATTATAAAATTTAAAATATTGAAATAAAGATATTCTTATTTTATACTTAACCTCGATCCTGTATTCATATCTTTGCTATAATAAAATATATATGTTTACTTATTCAATTCCTTAGCATTATAGTATTTCTATGATAGGATGAAAATTATTAGATGATAATGGATTGGCTTAACATATTGAGTTAGCTTGTTTGTACTGTGATTAATTTTATATTGCCTATAAATATAGAGTTTATTATATTTAAATGTTTTCCTAAAAAACAACATCTACAACAATAAGCTCACTCTTTAACTTTAAGGTGAAGACTGAGTAAATAAGCGTCCTGGATAAGTAAGGCATTAGATCCAATCAATAGAGCCTTATTTCGCTTGCAAGCTTAAAGAGCTACAAAACTATGCTTCAATTTGCGTATCAACACCCAAAACAAGATCGCCAGCAAGAACAAGCTCACCCCCCAACCATCCAGAGGATTTTACTCTAACCCTAAACAGACTACTGCTCAAAGTTAAAACAATAAAACTATAACTCAAATTGAGGTGGATTGACGATGATCTTGTGACTCCCTCACTTAATAAGGTATGCATACTCTCTATCATGCAATCAATTTCAACCTATAATTAATTAATGTTAATTCTTTGTAAATTAAATACTGTGATAATGCGTATGAAATAAAAACTAAACTCAAATATAAATGGTGGATCACTTGAAGAAAGACTGCTGAATGAGGGAGTGCGATTCGAAGTTGGATGAGTTGTGATTTTCCTTTCCTTGGTGGACTGACTCTTGAGACGATGTTTGATTGAGCTCCTCGCTATTTTTTTGCTTCTTGAAAGACTGCTTTTGCGCGTGCATCAAGAAGTCTCTCTTGGAGAACAACTATTCGCTGCAGAGAAGCCATGGAAAGGAGAAGAACTTCTTCAACTCCAAAAACTGCTGTAGCTTTCTTGAGTCCTAGCTCTCCACTAGCTTAGAGTACTCCATGTAGTTATCAAAACAGGAGGAGAGTATCTTTCGGAGGTGATGCTTCACCTTGGTTTGCTGGTGATGCTGATACTCCTTCCAACTTTTGACGAACTCTTGCAGATTATGATCTTAGTCTGAGAACTTGAGCAGGTATTCGCTGCAACTTGGATTGTCTATATGGAAATAAGTGGCGAGGTAGACAGCTACTGCAGTGTTCTCCTCAGCAGCCACGTCGAACTTCTACTCCTTAAACTCTTCAATGAGCTGCTGGAGCAACTACTTAAACTTGTCAACCACCTAGGTCAGCTTGTTGTTAAGAAGGACAATGGATTCTTCAGACTTGAAGCCTGGGTCTACCCGATAGTTGTTGCCCATACTCTCATCAGCGAACTTGAACTTTAAATCACTTGCAAACAATTAAGCCTCGGTCTAGATTTTGAATTGGACCATAAGCAGCCTAAACGCTTCCTCCATGGGAATAACTATTTTCTTGAATACCTTGGCCACGTAGTAGTGCAGCAAGCTTGGATTCTCACACTTGGAAAGGATCGTGTCTGAGAGAGTGTAGTTGTGCCTTACTTGGTACTTGAACTGGTTGCCAATGAAATCCTTGAGTGCGTTGTCGTTATTTATGTCTCTGTAGAGATGTCCTAGTACCCCTTAACTCAGCCTCATTTTCTTTAATAATAATAGATTTATTATATTTAAATTATTTATAAAACTTATAATTTTTTATCAATATTTTATGTAAAATTAAGTACTTAATTTATTTATAATTGAACAAACTTAATTTTCTAGTTAGCCTTTTCGAAGAAGTCAGGCCATTCCTCTAACATTTTTTACAGATGGTCAAAGTTAGTCTTATCCACACACTCTCCATGCTTAGCAAAGTCAACTGCCACTGACTAAAGTCTAGAGAGTTCAATGCATTCACAATTATAATTATTCTTGGGAGAGTGGGCCATCTTGTCCTAGCTAGTCACAGAGCGCTAGATGCATGTTAGCTAGCTTTCCAAGCACATCTCTCTGGAGATAGAACACTATGTAGTCAGCTATGTGGTCGGAGTCCATCTTGTAATCATGAATCAGGGTAGGCTTCTCGTATGTAGCAGGGGCTTGCAAATTTTCTGGTTTGATGTGAGAGAGCAGCAGCTTATCCCAGCAGACGAAGTAAACATCTCCATCTAGATCTCCACCTGACATCATGTTACACTAAGGTCTTTCGCCCTTTGAAGAGAAAACCACTACGTTGAACAAGTGAGACAACTCAGGCCTCTCCACTGCCTAAAGAAGCCTAATATCTCCAGGGTGAGTGCAAGGATTTCTAGTCACTACTATATCTCCCTAGATCAACTAAGGAGCAGTATCACTAACGAATAGCTGTGAGTAGTCAAAGCTACTTCCTCCATTAGAATTATCGTAGGAGTTCTTCAAATCCCAAAAGCCTTTTTATCTCTTGAGAGAATAGTTGTCAGGTCTTATTTGTACGAAGACTTCATTCTCCTCAAGCAAGCCAGTCTCATCAACTACTCCTAGGAGGACGCATGAGTCTGGAATGATGATTCTGGCCTTCTTTTTTAAGTTTAAGAACTAACAGAGCTGCATTGAGTAAAGGATGCTACTGAAGATGGGGTCCTTAGGAATATCATACCCACACAGCAATGCCATCTTTAATGACTGCTCAAACCATTTACTAGGACCACTTTAATTTATTATATAATTAAATATAGAGCTATATTTCGTGACTCTAATAGTTTTATTATAGATAGGGACTTAATAGTTAAGAGGTGGTTTAAATCAAAGAAGCTAAAATAAAAAAAACAACAAGAAGAAGCTTTTATTTACGATAGAAAGAGAAATAATTAATTGAGACAGAATTGAGGTATTGTAAATAAGTTTTAATCTGTTTATAAAAATCAGGCTTAATTAAACAACTCAAGCATTATTAAATAGAACTTCCATAGTAAGATTAAAGACTCGGAATTAGAGTCATTTATTATAGACTATTTA
Organism: Tetmemena sp. SeJ-2015; assembly: GCA_027382625.1. Classification (NCBI taxonomy): domain Eukaryota; phylum Ciliophora; class Spirotrichea; order Sporadotrichida; family Oxytrichidae; genus Tetmemena; species Tetmemena sp. SeJ-2015. The sequence continues at coordinate 31,948 of JAJKFJ010022737.1, read as the reverse complement.
ATACCCCCATCAGCCCCCCTTTAATGTGGGTGCTCAATGTCCCTTATGGACAGTCTCCTCTTAAATTCATCACCAATATTCTCTAGAAGTCTGATCACTGACCAGAAGTACTCACAGCCGATAGCTGCAAGAGTACGCGAGCATTGCGACTCACCGCACTGGGAAACTGATATTTGATTCAGGGGTGCCTCATAGCGGTGCTCATAAAATGGCCACTGCCATCCTCATGTTGTCCTCATCCATTGCTTTCTCGTCCATGTTCTTGATGATTGTAGTTTCCGTAATCCGTGCATCGTCTGCTACTCCCACTCTTTTTTTATTTCCCTTTTTTTCCACCTAGAGTTCAAGTCAACTCGATACGCATTTCGATCATCTTCTGAAAGTTCTATTTAATAATGTGATTTGCATAAATTTAGTTTTCCATCTTTTTCTCTAATTTATAGTCACTCTAGAAGCTCTTTGTCTCAGGCTTCACTTAGGGTCTCTTAGTTGGCTTTTTCTTTTTCTCATACTTCCATTTAGCATGCTTTGCAGACCGTTGAAGACGGTTTTGCTCTCAAGCTCACCTATGTCTTGACCTTGTAGCAAAACTAGTACACCTTCATTTTACTCTCTAAATTATTATTAAGACCAATGCTTGTAGGCGAAAATAGAGATCCTAGCTCTCAATTTTGTATTATGTAGTTGGATGATGTCGTTCAGATAGAATTATCTCCTAAAATTTGATCAAAGTTTTGTCAATATTATCACTTTTTCATATTGAATTTAAACCCCAGCTCACCATTCTGAATATTTTTTTTTTAATTTTGAAATTAATAAATTTAAAAGCTATTATCTCTTTACTGATGTTGCTAACTTAAGAACTTAGGGATACCGAATAGCGTGGAGTCTAATTTTGGTCAGTGTTTGAGCGCAGGCTAGCGCATGGTCAGCGGAGTTCAGCTGAGATTAAGGCAAGATTAGTTGGTGATGCCTATAGAAACAGTGGCCAAGAAGATCAATGAGAAATCTATTTTCCTATAGACGAATCCCTTGTTCCACCACCGCAAGCGGAGAGTGAGCTCTCATACCTATCTGCAAAACATTGAGCCTAGTCTCCCGAGTGACTGAGAGCTCACACCCAAAGCCAGAGAGGATATGAGCTACAGGCATTTTTATTGCCCTTTGCTAGCAGTGGCAAATCAGAAGTCCTCTTGACTCTTGCTGCTATCGGAAGTGTTTTATAGCTGAGAACAATTAAGCTAGTGAATACCGTATAGCCTACAAAAGGATTTACAACTTTATAAGGGGTAGGCCCCTATTTAATAGTACAAGTTATTCATATTTTATAACCTCGATATAGTTAAAATTTAAATGAAAATCGGAATTAAATGAAAATAATAAATTAAGAGTTGTAAGATGCTGGCCGTTAAATTGTAAAGTAGGAAGCTCAATATGGGGCTTGCTTGATAGCTTATTTAATTATAATAGGAGTCTGTTCTGCTGCCATTACGATAGGAGCTCTCTGCAAAGAGATCTTTATGACTTTGTCTCAGAACCAACAAATTTATCAAGTTGACAAACTTATGACCGAAGTAACTCTCTACACACAACTCCTACGAAGAAATTACAAGGATCAAAGTTGCTAAGACCTTCATGCTTAATCGAATGGTAATATTTTAAGCCCAAAAACTCACACTTCAACTGTCAAGAATTTCGATATTATAATATTTATTATTAATTTAATTCTCTTATTTATTAAATTCTCAGCTATAATATAATAAACTCACCAACAATCTCGCCAATTAATTTATAAAGTTAAATTAGTATTGAGATAACAATTATAATGGGGCTTAAAATCTTAGAATATATAAATCACATATATCACTTCACGAATTTTTTTAATTTATACCCTGAAATTCACATTCTTATTATCTCATAAATTTAAATCAAATTTTGGCAATTAAATTTAATCGGTAGCTTTAGATATATACTTGCTAAGTTTCCAGTTTTTAATTATCTTTGATAAATTTATTATCAATGTTAGCAAAGATAGACGTTAGATATCCTTCTCTCTGTGCCCTCCCTAAAAGTTTGGCTCTCCCTTTTCTTCTTTGGCCCTATAACAAAATTAGCTTTTCAGATATTTATATTTAGAAACTTATTTTAGAGTTTTAACTAAGCCTGATAGTTCAATCAAAAGAGTTTACTTTTAACTGTGTCTATTTTGACTGTTTTTGAAAGGAACTAAATTCGATTCAAGTTTAAGAAGCCATGCTTACTTGGTGTCTCTCACTTATCAACTTCTTAAAGTTTGATAAGCGTAATTAAACTTAATAGACTTATACATTTACTAAAACTAGCATTAAATTAGAAAAAAAATGTTCGTACTTGTAAATTCTAAGAGAGAAAATGAAAATTAAAATGTCATAGCTGTTGTGGCACTTCATTTTAGGCTGGAGCTTCAATCTACTTTTCGATTTCAACTTTTAAGTAAGCCTAACTGTCTCTCTGTTTCTAACTTCTAAACAAAAAAAATTAAGAACCACATGCTAAATAGTCTTTGTAAAAGACTCAAAATAAGCTTACTGCGCAAGTCTATCCTAATAATTAATCTTGATTGATTCCCTCGCTAATCGTTTTGGAATGAAATGTCAATGTTTTTGAAGAAGAGTAACTAACTCATAAGCAAACGATAGATAGTAGAGATAAAAAAAATAAAGAAAGAAAGAAAGCCTCATCTATTAAAAGAGTTCATCTTCACTGCTATCTGCAACAACAAAAAAGGACAGGCTTTGAGTTAACATTTCAAAACTATTCTTGAGGCATAAGGGAAAAGTAGAGTTACAAATCCGCTAAGAGCATGAAGAGATGCCCAAGAAGTGTGAAGAAAGCTCTCTTTCTTAAAATTTTAAAATAGAGCTTAATAAATTATAATGAGAATCAGAAACAGTCTACTACAATGGTTTGTGAAATATTTTATTGATTTTCAATTTGAATAGAAAATTTTCAGATTGAGAGAATTGCAGTTAAAATCTGAAAAGAGAGGACAATCGACTCCATTCTGTCTCTCAACGATATATCTTCTCTGCTTCCATAGTATTTAAGTGAGCATTGATATTCTTGTATCAATGGTTTCCAGTAATCATCTTCAGTTGTTTGTAGACCTCGAAGCGGTAATGCATATGTAATGAAGTTCTCTTGATAACGAAGCCTATTTTCGACTTAATTAACTCCTCCTAGATCCCGGTGTATATGTCATTTCGTTTTCACATAGTCCTACCTTTCTCGATTCCCTTCCTGCTTCTGTAAACTAAGTCTTGGGGATCAAACTATGTTTTATTACATTCTTCAGGCTACTTATCTCTTATTAATTTTCCTCCGATATCTAATTTTTACTCCAACTCTCGGAATTCGCTAAACACACCACTGATGGAAGGCTCATCATTTACCTCTCCTCAATGGAACTCAACTGTGGTACTTTTCCTTTTCTAATGAAAGTAAAGACCTCTTAGTTTGTCTGAGAAAGACTCATGATTGGTTTGATCGTGCTAAAATTTGACTAAAGTACTATTTTGAGTGATGATGCAACAACTTAATAATTTCATACTTCTTTCATCAAAGTATTTAAATAGAACTCTCTTCCCTTTTCATTAAAGGCACTTTGAGCTGGGAGACACATCTCTTATTCCATATTCTATGGCTCCTCTTGCTAATTCAAATAATCTTCCAGATAAACCAAGAATGCTTGCAGTTTCCTACTTTAGATTTCTAAAATCACCATGTATAGAATATTGCAGTTGAGGTAATAGACTAGCTATTCAATATAGAACGCTGAAGCAAATGCCCTCTGATAAGGAGAACAATCGTAAAGCGATTTACCAATTAAAACAGAATTTCCTGATTCACACTCTCAAACTCCCTTCGTCTAGAGAGAACTAATAGCCGTAGGCAGGTGATAAGAATGGATTTCTGCATCCCATATAGTATTCTAATTTCTTAAAGAAGTCGCCATGGTGGTTGTAGCAACCTCAGAATTACGATCGTAATAAAAAGGAAAGAACTTAAGATATTGCACTCTTCTTCATTTGTCTTCTTTTTACATTAGTAATTAAATTTAGTAAAATAACAAAAAGGAGTAAAACCATTTCTATTTCTATAACTTTTATTTTATATTCATTAATCACCTCTAAACTATTAAATTTGTATCTATAATTTAAAAATGCGTTAATTAATACAAACATAAATTTCAGAAATAATAATTTGCATAAACATTGATAAAAATATAAATGATATACTTAAATAAAAAAATATATTTTTAGACCAAGAGAGAGGTTGATGAGCTGGGAGACTTGGTGGAGACTCTTGGACTTGTTCTTGTTGAGTTGGAAGGACTTGATGACCTTCTTGGACTTCCTGACTAGGTTGTTGTAGATTTGGTTGACTGAGGCGTAGTCCTTTGCCTTCTTTTGGAGTTGGAGGAATACTTCACTTGGCACTCCAAGGCAGTTAAGCAGGATGATTATTTGCCTGTTGAGAAAGCCCTGACTGTAAGTGGCACATCGCACTACATTCAACTGGGTGTCTGCAGACTTGAACTTGATCTAGCTTTCCCTAAGCATGATGGAGTACTCACCCGAGTCTTAGCTTGGATTCATCATGAGCACTCCTTTGGAGCCTCCAATTCTTATTTGAAAGGCTGAGCACTTAAGCAGACCAAACTGCTGAGCAATAGAATTTGAAAGCTCTGCAGAGATGTATCCACACCCATCAGTGAACAGGAATCCGTTTCTCTTAACATCTGGAAGCCCATAGAATACAAATTATAATTATGTTTGTAAGAGTATCTTATCCTTGTTGATTTCAGAGATGTACTTGGTGGTGGAGAAGAGTTGGCCTCTCCTTGCATAGCGCTTAAGGATGTTCTTCTCAGTTTGGAAGTCTCCCATATTCTTTATGATGATGTTCTCGTTGAGAGGGAAGCTCTAGAACTCCTTCAACTGCTGATAGGAGCCACCCATCTACGCAATAGAGGGAAGCTAGCTCTCCACCAGCATCCAAAACGAGTGTCCTTTAATCTGGGAGTTAGAGTAACTTAGGAACTTCAATTCAAAGCTGCCCAGTTGAATTCCGTTAAGGATAACGTGATGCAAGTAACCCAAGAGTGGGTTCATGTTCTCATGGAAGTAGAAGCCCTTCTCCAGATATTATAAGATGAATTTGATTAGCTTATCTAAAATTAAAAAAAATTATTTTTGAATTTTAATATTTATCAAGGAATTATTGATAGTGTTATTACCCTCTGCAGCATTCCCAATCGAAAACTTTTTACATCTATTGATTCAGAGCTTATAAATATTATGAATTTTTACTCTCTCTTTTAAGCCTTCATTTTCTAAATAGAGATCTTAAATTTTGAAAGATAACTAACTTACCATTAAAGCTGAAGTATAATCTTAATCATATCCACTCTCGTTTTGAGAATTTGTTCTCAATGAAACTTAGGGGAGGAGTATATTTTAAGCTATATTTTCTTTGCTAAATGACTATCACAATTTCATTGAATTTTCTATGACGAAATGTTATCTATCGCAAATCACTAACAAATAAAATAAGTTATCATAATAATTATGCTCAAATTAGAAACGATTTTTGCTACATTTTCTTTTTATAAGAAATCATAGAGACTTTGAGAATTCTTTATGACTTTATAACACATTTAAGCTTTCTATCCCATTGTTTCTAATTCATTAAACGATAATAGTATTCAAAATAGGTAAATAAACGCTGCAGCAAGGTAAAGAATTTAATTTATTTAAGAAAATTTATTTAACAATCATCTCAATCAATCCTTCCTATAATAAATATACTAGACATTCGTTTACAAATGAGACTCTTACAAACCTGGAGATATAGTCCTTATACTTTCTGATGATTCTGTTGGTTTCATCCTCCAGAGCGGACTAGTAGTAGTCGATTGTAGGTGTTACTAACAATCTTAAAAATATAGCTTCTCTGTCTGAGGAAGTTGATGTTGGAGTTTGACTTCTTGTAGTCTTGAATGGTATCATGGTCTTTGGAGAACTTTGCAAATACTTAGATGAAGTCTATGTTTGGATTCTTCTTATAATCAAGGGGGTCTTTGAGTATCATTTTGTCGATGACATATGAAGCCAGCTGAGCTTCCTGCTCTGACTTGTTGGCATCTGAGATGATCAAGTACTCCATGAACTCAATCAGCTTTTCATTGAAGAGATTAACCTTGTCATTAGAAAGCATGGCCATGACTGAGAACACCAAGGGCAACCTCATGCGATCGAGCACAGTCTTGAAGTCAGAGTTTCTTCTTAGGAGATCTCGCATAATGGCTATTTAGAGTTGTCCCTCAACTCTGATGCCTGGCTCTTCCTTTTGAGGTTTGATCTTTATCATGGGATTCCTGGTCAGAGCTATGGTCACAAATCTATTGATGGTGGCTTTAGTTGAGACTCCAGCAGCGTAGAGAGTCTAGTGGATGTTCCAGTACTGGAGGAAAGGATCGAGAGGCATTTTGAAAGGAGATCTGACAAATCCAGGTGGGGAAGTGGAGTGAGGGTAGACCTTTTGGCACTAAGCAGGCTTGTCTAGGAGGACAAAGTACTTGACAGCGACTAACTCACTCTTGTCCTTGATTTCACTGATGAAGATGTAGATCTTCTTAATATTCTGGAACTCCATGTCCACTATGTAGATTGGACGGGGAAACTAATTCTTATAATTAATTTAACACTATCAATTTAAAAAAATATTTGCTAAATTAAATTGGATGTTAAAAATAAATTAGTAATCTTAGTGATGAAAAATTTTAAAATTTAAAAATTTAAAAATTTTAAAAAAATTTTAAAAAAATTAAAATATGAAATTTTTAAATTTCGCTTTTAGACATAGGGGCCCTTTTTAAAATTTATCTTTTATTAATTTTTAGAATAAAACCCCCATTTTTTTTAAAAAATAAGGGGCAACCCAATTTTTTCAAAGTTTATACCCCTCATAAATAAATATTAATTGTGATTTTAATTAAAAAAAAAATTTTAATGAAAAATAGAAGCAGATTAGACTCATGTCTATTTAGCAGGACCTCTTCAGCAGCTTATGATGCTGAGAGTGATGGCTAGCTTTATTTTGGAAGAAAATTTTGGGAAAGGGTTTTTTTTCTTCTTTCTTAGACAGATCAACTATTATTCATCTTCAATCGACTGCCTTCTATTATTTTTTGTAATTTTTAAACCCCTGAATAAAAAAATTTAGAAAACCAAAATTTTTTGGCTTTGGGAAAATTATTTTTAACTATTTGAAAAATTAAAGAGGGTTTTAAAAAAAAATTAAATTTTTATTTTAAAAATAATTGGGTTTAAGGAAAAATTTTTTCCTTTCTGGGACAAAAATTTGAAAATTTGAAAATTTTTTTAAAGAAAAAGAAAGGGATTAAAGGACAAAAAATTCAGATAAAATGAGATGAGGGAATTTAAGGGCCCCCCTTTTTTCCCCTGTGAAAATTACAAAGATTTTGAAAATTTAAAAAAAATTTTTAAATAGGAAAAAATGAAAATTAGGGGGGGTTTAAAAGTTTTTAAATTTTTAATTTTTTAATTCAGGTTTTTAAAAAATTAATTTTTAAAAAAATTTTTGAAAATCTAAAAATTTTTAAAAAAAAAATAAAAATTTAAAAAGTAGGGGAAACTTAAACTTGAAATTTTAATTTTAAGAGCCAACTTTTTAATTTTTTTGGTAAGAAAATAAAAGAAAATTTTTTCATGAAAAAAGTTTACTTTTTAAAAATTTAAAACTTTTTGGATGGAGAACGGGAAAACCAAAACCCCGGGTCAACTCAATTCTTCTTCTGCTCTAAAAATCGGGAATAGTTTATTTAAAATTTGATATTTCCCAGTTTCTTTTTCTCCCGCATTGGGATAGAAGAAAGTTTTTAATCTAACTTTATCTTTAATTTAATTACTAACCAAATTAATAAATAATTAAACACTGGGTTTTTGTTTTTAAAATTTTTTGGGGGAACAAATTAGATTTTTCCTATGTTTTAAATAAAATTTTAAAGCCTTTCTTATTAAAGTTTTAATAATAGATTTATTTTTTATATTTAAAATAAATAAGTCTTATAAAGAGCAGTGTGCTGGATATTTTTGCTGACTCTGGACTCCTCCTCAGAGAAGAATGGATCCCCATCTAATTTGGAATCTGAGTTGCACTTGAAAGGCATTTCCAAGTCCTTTAGTTGCTCTTTCAGCTCCTTCACTCAGTCCCTCAATTTAAGAAGACTAAATCTGAGTTCTCAACCTAAAAGATAATATAAAGTCTTAATATCTTACGATCTGGGAGGGTTGGGCATTTAGAACTAGCAATTGCAAATCTTAGAGCCTCCTCCAATATCCCTGTAGAAGAAGGGAAAGAAAGGGATGAATCTCTTTTAGACCTTCTAGCTCTTAGCCTTTTATGACTTGTAGTATTGGTAAGTGCCGAACTGGAACCTCTCAATTCTGTCCATGACATCAAACAAATACCTTGTAGTAGCTCTCTCTGCGGGGGCGATGAGTCTATCTCTATCGTCCTTTACTTCCTTAATTATTGTGGGGAGAGGTTGGTCATACTTGATTGGACTACTCAAGTCTATTAGGTTCTCAATCTAGTTGTGATCTCTCGAAGATATGCAATATAAACTAATGAGATTAAGCTGAAGGAGGATCATCTCTGTCTAAAGATGTACATTAAGTTCAAACCTTCACTTACAGTTGATATTTGCATCTCTTATCTCATTCAAGAAATCCAGTGGGTCAATTTGAGGCTGCCCTTAGATCTCACATTCAATTGCAAAATTTTTAAAAAGTAATGCAATAAAGTATTTTAAAATACTTAAACCAATTAAATCTATATTTGAATTGAAGGCTGTTATTTAATTTAGAGGAAGCTGGAGAATCGTTGTCGCTGTCATACTTGTGAATGTCTGGGCTGAGCTCAAGTTGTGAGTTAAATTGATTTTCGATCTATTTGAGATTAAACTTGTGAGGATGTTACCTGAGAAAAGGAGTTTGATCTGCCCATTCCCTTTGAGGGACTCTCCATTACCTTTATGGATTGATAGTTCTTGGAGGGAGAAGCTTATTCAATCAATTTGTTAAGGTCCTTAGGGTTTGCTAGCCTAGATTGTTTTGGCAGTAGTTTTCCATGAGGGGATATTTGAGGTTAGACCACTTAACTCAAATTTAGATTATTATTATTTATTATAATTCCATATCCAAATCAACAAATCTATTTCCTATCACCAGTTCAAATAAAGAAAACTTAAAAATATTATTTTATCTATAAAGATTATAAAACAGGTTTTAAAAATTTTAAATTTTTAAATCTTAAAAATAATTTAAAATTTTAATAAATTAAATTTAATAAAAAATTAAGAAAAATTTTAAAAAAACTCATAAAAAAGGGTTTAAATTTTTTTTAAATCTAAAAATTTTAATTTTTCATTTTTTTTTAATTTTTTAAAAAATTGAATTTTATGGTTTTTAAAAATTTTTAAAAGAATAAAAATTAAAATTTTTAAAGGAAAAACAAAACTTTTTTTTTAATTTAATTGAACACCTAAAATGGTGACTATTAAAAGCCTAATTCTATCTTTCTCGTTTTATAAACAAATATTTAAGAATTATAGATGAAAATTATATTAATTTTGATGATTTATTAAAATAATAAACAGGGCACTGGAATTTCATGGCAATTGAAATGGCTTAAACAACCCATGATCTGCAGCTTTTCATTAGGTAATCAAATATTTAAAATGAGAGTCTTCTTTGAATATCATCCCAACACCTCTCAGAAGCGAGTTATGATGCGCGCACTCATCATAATATCATCATCGTCTTCATTTTAACATTTTGGCTTATAATTCTTTATTAAGTACTCCCACACAAAAATTACAAGGATAAAAATTTTTAAAATTTCATACTTAATCGAATAGTCAAAATTTTTTTAATTGGACACACTTCAACTGCCGCCTCTCAAATCCATTTTAATTAAATTTAATGATTAATTCAATTTTAAATTAAATTCTCAGCTATAATAATGCAATTTTATTTTGATATTGTCAATCGATATCTTGTAAAACTTGTCATTAAACTTAAATTGAGTTGTTTGAATAGAATTAAAAAATTTGGATTTAAATTTTAATCCATTTCTTTAAAAAAAGAAATGAAAGAGAGATTGATAAGCAAATTTATAATATTTTAGGGTCTGTTTCTAAAATGAAAAAACTTGATTTAAGTTAACCTATTCCTTAACAGTTAAAGCCAAAGTCTAATCTGAGATACAAGTAAGTTAATTTATTCCCCATATTTAGAGTGTCAAACTAATTCTTTTCTAAAATCTTTACTTTATATTAGTTCTTTGGACTTGAGCAATTTAAAGTCACTTGAGAATCTTGCTCTTAGAGATGAAAGAGCTAACATAAAAGAATCCACAATTAACATCGATAAAAGAAAGAAAGATTATAAGTTCAAAGCTTAAGATTCAGATTCATTAGAACTCCCTGAACTCAACATTTAACTTGTGGATGTCTTCAAACAGCAAAATTTAATTAATTAATCAATTTTAAAAAGAGTAAATAATTTATTAACTTTAGTTTTCATTTTCTCGCTTTTTATGAATAATTTGAAACTCTATACTTACTTAGACAATAAGTTTATAAAATGTTTTAAGCTTTAGTTTGTTATATATTAATAAAGATAGGTAACTTATTTTCTTTTTGAAAATTAAATACAATTCTATATAGATATTTAATTTCATAAAATTTATATTTTCTTTATGATAAATTTATTTAGAGATAAGTTAATTAAGTTTTCTTTTTATAAATATTTCTTTATAAGATCCCAAAGCTCTATTTAAATTATAATTTTGGTATAAATTAATTAACTTATTCAGAGTTGCCACAAATTTTGATGTTATTTACATGGGTGAATAAGCCATCTATATATAAAGTTAATATTATTGTGTATATAGGACTAAACCGCTAAGACACGAGCTAACCAGCTTTTACGCCACAGAGGGTGCTTAAGGATCTACCCTATTTAGTGCTCGAACTCCAGGATGTTCCTATAATTCGGATGCCATTTGAATATTCTTCCCTCCCTGCCAAAGTTACGAATGAAGAAGTGGAGTCAGGAAGTTCAAAGTCCAAAACACTCAACGTTTGACAGCATTGCACTTGAGATGCAAAGGATTGTTATCTAATGGCTTCTTTTATACTATTAGCAGTAAATCTACGCTCCTTTTTGGTGCCCTCTATCTCTGAATCCGTCTAGAGAATCTCTTACAAGGTGGGGGCAAAGAAAGTATTATGTATTCATCTCGTGCTTTAATTTATCACTATATTTGAATTACTAACTAGAATCTACAGGTACTTGCTGCTTCTCCACAAGTTACAATATTCTCTGTCATCTACATCAATAACTCTCTATTTTAATAATAACTATAAGTTGTTTTAAAATCTTTGACCTTCTTCTTTAACGTATTTTATAATAAAAATAGAAGTAAACTTAACTTATCTGTGATTATCCAAATCTATCAATATTATTTTACAGAAAAGCTATCTTAAATTAATTTAATTAGTTTAATATCAATAGACTTAATTAAATAAGTAATACGGTTATAAATATATTACTGTTTAAATTAGAAATAATTTATATCTTAATAATAAAAAGTTAAATTATTTTAGGAGTTTTTTAAAAATTAATCAATTAAGAGTAAGAGAGATGTGAGGGCTGGGAGGCTTGGCGGTGGTTTGGATATTATAGATTTTTGATTTAATAGTTAATAATTATTGGCTGATTTATTAATATTACCTTCCATTGTTATTTTATCTTCCTGCTGATTGGTTTAATTTAAAGAGAAGCCTATTATATTTAATTATTTTAACTCCTCGCTAGAACATCTCTGGAATCAGCCAATAATTATTAATTATTAAATCGAAAATCTATAATATCCAAACCACCGCCAAGCCTCCCAGCCCTCACATCTCTCTTACTCTTAATTCATTAATTGTTCTTAACTCCCAAATCAATTCACTTATTTACCTTTATCTTAATAATGATAAAGAATTACAATAACAATATTTATAGTAGAGATTTATTTATCTATTCATATAGAATTAAGCTTCTTATCACAAAGGGAAAAAAATTTTTAGTTTCTTTTTCAATCTACGAAGATGGAAGCTCTTATCTTTGGGAGATTAATGTAAGAAGAGAGGAAAGGAATCTTCCTTCTATCGACAAAGAGAGTTATAATTTATTTTTCTCTAGTTTTAGACGAAATATTTTTAATTTTGAAAAGATATTTAGGAGAATAGAGAGTTACTAGAAAATCAGAAGGCAATGGGTAGGAAAATTCTAATGAATAATTATGTAAAAAATGAAGATAAAATTGAAGTAATTTCTAATTTAAAATATAATTATTTACTTAAATTTGAATTTATTCTTTTTTCTTAATTTAATCTAAGCTCTTTTAAGATATTATGAGTCAATAATGCAAATTCCAAACATTCTTTTACTATTAACTTAATGGAAATTGTTTTATTCATTATATACTAAAATGGTATAAATTCACTATCTTTAAATACTGTTTTTCAAAGTCTCTTTCGGATGAAATAGAATTAAGAAAGTAAAAGCTATTGAGCTATTATTTATTATATATAATTTAATATTTTAATTCTTTTGATTCATAATCTTAATTAAATTAAAATATGAGATTCAATATCATTTGAAGTTTGCTAATAATAAATGGCAGTTATGGGATGAATAAGAATTCTTTAAAAATGAATTCGTTTTTCTAAATAAAAATTGAAAATTATAGCCCTTAGTGCAATTGGGGGTTCATAGCTAAATTTTCAATTTTTAACGATTTGGAAGAGTATTGTTATCTTCTTGACTAGTTTATCTGGTATATCTATAGTCCTAGGATTGTTACAAATTCAAGTTTTAAATCTTCTTGTTAGAATTTCATCTCTCTTTAGTTTTATATTCAAGATTCTACTTAATGCACTTGTTGATTAAAAACTTAATATGAACTACTCTGACTCATATCCATCAACAAAGCATTCTTAGGGCAAGGAGATGCTAACTCATAATTTATTTTACTAATTGAATCTGCTCTTTAATTTTAACAAAAAACAAAGTTAGTTATCCTTGAAATAGAAGAAGGGAATAAAAAGGAGGTCAAATTAAAAATTATATATAGAAATAAAAAGTATGCTTTCCTTACCAATTCATTCAATCACTTATTCTTTCGTATCATATGTATATAAGTAAATTCATAGGTCGATATGGAGGAGATATTTATTTAGATAGTTGCTCTTTGTTTCAATTATGAGCTCCAAGTAAGAGGAGAATTAGACAGATTATGTAACCCAGTATCTCAAACATAAGTAGGAGTAAAAAATTAAGTTAATTTCATCCTAGGGCTAGAAGGAAGTATTGCGAGGTCTAATGAGCCGTTTTAAGTTATTCTCCTGCCTCTCCAGAGAACTCAATCATAAATAAAATTATATTTCGAGCCATTCTGTATATGGTTTAAGATGGCTTCTTCTTCAATGAAATCGCAAGTTTCCATTTAATTCTATTCACTGAAATCCCAAGTTTTATTTAAGAGTTCTTAATTATTCAGAGGTTATTTTATATAGTAATTCGCGATAAAAATATATCTTTTAATTTGATTAGAATAATAAAATATTATAAATAAAAAATTACACTTAAATAGTAAATAGTCTGAATCACACAAATAGGGTTAATTTAGGAACGAATACAATAAGTACTACAGCAGGTGCAGTTAATACAAATGCGTAGTCTAAAATATTTAGTAATTCCATTAAGCCAAATTCAATTTTAAGAAATTCAAACAAATAACCCAACAGCCACGTTACAACAACTAGAGCAAGGACTAAGTTTCTAATCGAACCTAATTACAATTTAATTATATTATATTCTGGCTAAAACTCAATAGTAGAGAGCAACAAATCTAAAGAGTTAAGAATCAAAAATTTATCATAAATAGATATCCCAGATATTTAGGCACACCATCATTCACACATAAACTAAGTAGCATAGTAAATTACAAAATTAATTTTATCTTTATTTAATATATGAGCGCATTATAATATTTAAAATGATCTTTATTCAATTAATAAATAATATAGTCATAAAACTTATGAGATAAGCTAAGAAAAATGAACAAAAGCATAAACTAATATGGAATTAAAAATGTAGATGATGTTCTTTAAGCTTATAACATGGCTAGTCAAGCTTAAAATTCTCAAGAAAAAAAGAAGACAAGAAATAATTTGAAATCAAGAGCTTAGCATGGAAGCTAAACCAAATTTTACAATGATTATAGGGAGGATTGAATTGATAAATGGGTATTTGATAAATTTTAAATTAATTGAATAGATTATTTTGATTGTCAAATTAATTCAGCAATAATTCCCAAATGATCTTATTTACAAAAAAATGAAAGATAAATTAGAATAAGGTGCAAAATAATAAATGATGAAATTAGTGGGAATACCACGCGAAGTAATTTTAAAAGTTATAAATTAATAGAAAAAGCAATTTGTCTATTAAATTTAAAGAATTAAAGATTTATTAATCTCTTTTTGTATTCAAATTAAAACATTAGAATAATAAATGAAAACTGACTCAGTTGGTAATTCTTATGAAAGTATTCGCAATAGGCAAAGATTGATCAGTTAAGACGTCATCACCAATTATCTTAATGAGGACTAAAGTATTATTGTACAAAATTTAGTAGAAACTCGAATCATTTAACTCATCATTTATTTATATTTTGCTAGCTAATGCTTGAATAATCACAGTCTGAATTTAAAATATTACATACTACTCGTTATATAATAAAAATGGAATCTTTAGTAAGTTCGAAGAGATATGAAATAAGATAAATTCTAAGGGAACATTTTAAATAAGTTTTTTTTTTATAATAAAACAAGATGATTTTATTCTAGTAGCAGTTTTGCTGTTTGGCTTTGATTTATATACTTTTAAGTAAATTATTTATAATATAAATTGATTTGATGACTATAAGAAGATCTATGAAATTTATAGTATTTTATTTTAATGAAAAAACTGAAGGTGTTAAAATATTTATGCTTTAAATTTTAGTTGTAGAATAGAGTAATTCAAAATTAAATTATAAGTATAAAATATACCTTAGTACCTAACGACAATTTAAAAAAATACTTATTTAAATTATATAGAAAGAAGAAATATATTAATGAATTATAATCTTTAACGATTAATTTTTGATCATCTTATAAATATATATTGTCATTTTGTTCTATATTCTTGAAGAGTCTCACATGAATGATCAGCATAATCAATAAAAGCAAAATCACTCAAATCTATTCTCTATATCTAGGATTGCTTAATTATATTTTTGAGTAGAACTTTGACAGTTTCAAGAACAAGGAATCAGGAAATTTGCAGAGTTCAATCTTAACACCAATTGATTTTTCAAACAGGCATTAAAAAATAGATTTTCAAACATTAAGAACTGAATCTATCTCTCCCCAAAATATTCAGGGACTTGTGAACTACTCTAGTGTTTACAACAAGAAACGACCTTACCCTACCCTAAGCACATCCATGGACTTTCATTCCAGATACAACACCAATTTATCCACAATCAATTACAATCCAAGTGGCTTATCAGGATAGAACTTTTTCTAAAACTTAGACAAATATAAATCTATTTAAAAAAAGTTAAAACTTTGAAAGTAAAGTAAAGTAAAATTTTAGAAATATAATTAATAATCAATTTCTTAAAACAGCACTTATCGTACTGAATAAGAAAATCAGTTATTATCCTATGTAAAAGTTAAAACTTAAAATTCAAGCTTACTTAATCAATATGTTTTGGAGGGCAATTAATTTATTTATAATTGAAGATTTCTTTAACAAAATATAGATAGAAAAAGACATCAATTGAAAAGTTTATTTTAGCTAATTTTATTCAAATAGAGCTTCTCTGTATTAAAATATTTATTCAAGGTAAAATGATGTTTGAATCCATACTCTAATTTCTTAATTTAGAATTATCTAATAGTGAATCTTTAGAACTGATTATTAAACCAAGATTTTTGTTAAAACAATCTTGCTAATAACTTGTAGCTAAAATTAAAAATTATCTTAATTAAATTAAATCTATGTTCACTTTTAGCTCAGCTGAAATATACTGAAAGTTAAAATTTGATATAGATTTCTTGTTTAATTTACTTTTATGCTTTTTTCTAAAACTAAAATTCAGATCCTTCAAGCAATCTTGAACTGACATAGGTTCTCAGTCTAGGTAGTAAGCTAAATCAATCTTAGCTTTAGCAATAAAACAATGGGAGTATCAGCTCACATAGATATGATAAAAAACAAAAACAGTATGCTCTTGCTCTTGCAAAATAATACAAGGAGCAGCACTAAGCACTCTAACAACGCTGCTTTAGTTTGGAGAATCAACTAAAAGACAAAGCTGATACTATTTACAATTTAAAACAAGAAAATCAATAATTATCAAGCAAAATATAATTATTAAACTGGAGAGATTTTATTTATTTTATAACTATTATCTTAAATAAATTATGTACAATTGCTGATAATTAAATCTTAAGATATTAATTATATGTAAGAATGCCAAAAAAATTCAATTAAAATTATTTATATCATTTTTTTAACAAATAGAATACTTAGATACAAGAATTTGTATAAATTGTTAATTTTTAGATTAAGACTTTTTCAAAACTCAGAGAATTTTTTGTTTTTATGCTTTTATTTTTACTAATATTTAAATAATTAGGCTAATAGATTGATAGCTTGAAGCTATAGATTAAGGAGTCTTCCAGCATTAGTTAGACTGTAAGATTAATAAATTTGGAGTGAGATTTAATAGGAGTATTAATAAGGTTTGATTTAATCACTGGCTTTTGAAGTAGAAGAGCTTTAAGATATGGTATCAGAACTCCTCAGAGAATAGTTAAACGAAAGATATAATTTTCAGATGTTGTTAAAGGCTAATTATGAATTAGAGCTTGAAAACAAAAACATTCAGATCAGGCACGATCTAGACACTCAAAATAAACTCACCAAGATCAAACTTGTAACTATCACTAACATTTGTTCTATACTTCTACATATTATTCTCACTAATTTATTTATGCCACTTATAGTTAGAAGATGCTTTGACCAAGAGAAATTAGGACTACGATTTTGCAGAGGACAACAATAGATAGTTATTATCGCTTCTGGAAAAGTATGACATGAAACTCGATGAACTACAAGAGGATAATGAGCTTAAGGAAAAAAGAATTGGAGAATTTGAAAATTTAAAACATCAAAGACCTGCTCCTCTCTAGTCCCAAACCTCAAGCCAATTTATGAAGTCTTAAAACTTAAAAATAGGTAAAGGGAATTAATCCTAGCGAGTAATGCCACTTGGATTTCTTTTGATTTATTGGATTGAATGTGTGAACCCCATTCCATTCTAATCACTAAGAGCACCGGTTGCATCTTCTCCATATCTTAAAAAATCTTTGTCTAACTGAAAGACTTTTTTATTAAAAAACTGGTAGCTTCTGTCTACTAACCGTGTGCTCCTAGGCGTTAGATGATCGCCTACAATCTGCAAATTTGAGAAGTTTCCCTATAAGCTGATCCCTCCATACTGAAGCATACTAGGAGGATTAACAGGAACACAACTAAATTTATTAATAAAAACATTGAGCAAGCATCTTTTCTAGTGCAAAAGTCTACCTTAATCCAAATCTCTCTGTTTAAGTACACAACCTCAAACCGGCGGATTGCTAAACTAAATCGATTTGGGTGATATGAAGTCAACCAATAATTCATTGAGTAATGCCAACTAAATATATAATCTCCCTCTAGCATACTTTAGTACCTAATATATCCTAGATTTTAGATTTCTATTTTTTGCTTCTAAACTTAAATATAGCCTAGAGCTCCTTAACTATTGCATAAAAAATTGAGCAACCATTTTCTGAACAATATAAAAAGCATTTAATATAAATTCAAGATTAATTCTATATTAAATTAAAAGAGTTTCTTAAACTAAAAATTTTGTATTAAAGAAATTATTTCTCTCCTTCTCTCTTTCTATCGATTCGTAATAATATAAGATAATAATAAAGAAAAATTTTGGAAAATTAAAGTAAATTCTATATGAAATCCATTTTTATAGAATGAAGCGCCCCATTTGGTTATCCTTATGTTTAAATATTCAAGAAATAAAGCTGATTTAGTTCTGTTTTTTATACTATGTTGATATATTTCTTTTAAAAAAACTAGAGTCCATTTAAATCCAAATATGTTTTGAAACTTGAAGTCATTATTTAAAGATTAGAATGACTACTTATTGAAATTATAATGATGTGTCAAATCTTTTAAGCGCCAGAGAAATATTTGAAATCCTGCCAAGAATAACCCATGACATATAGCAATCACTCTATATGTTTTATAAGTTGGTTATAGATAAAAACAGACTTACTACTTTTTTAGCAATCCAGCTTATTTGTTTGATCTGATAAAATATCAATTTGAGATAGGTGACATTATTAAGATGTCTTAATAATAATTAAGAATTTATTAAGACTTTAGAGAGTGTTGCCGATCTTAAAACTTGATCTTATATTATGTTGCTAGGTCGTCCTTCAATGAATTATCACTTGAAAACAGGAGGAAAATGTTCTTCATTCAAAGAAGATTGAATCCCCAACTTCTCAGATCCTCATAAAAAATAGAAGATTCGAAGCCTAAGATTTTAATGAGTTTTAAATAAGTTTCTTTGCTTGAGAAGGTTAATAAGAATTAAGATTCAATTAAGAATGTCTTAATTAAATGTTTGAGGCTTTTTAAGAATCTTAATTAATAAGTTGCCGCCAAATTCAAATTATAATTTAAATATTTTTAGAAACTTAATGTAATCACTGCAAGAAAATAATTCAGCCGCCCTTCAAAAGGAATCTGAAGCAATGAAATCAGATTTTTAAGCAACAGTATAGATAGATGATAAAATAGTAGAGGAGCATAAAGAGGACTACCTCTCCTCGTCAATGTCTCAAGCTAATGAGTAATCAGTTCTACGAAGAGGAAGAAAGAGTTTATACTCTGGGGCTCTGTATCCAGAACTGATCGACAAAGCTAAGTTTATATTGCCTAGTATGGATTATGATTTGAGCAAAGTGCTAGAAATAGAGGAATTTTAAGTACTTAAAAACTCAACTGATATTCCAAGATTCCTTAGTAAATTCATTTTAAACTAAGCTACAAAGCGAAAACTCAAATCTACAATTGATAAATCTTAGCGCTTCAGTCCTCAAAAAGCAAAAATAGATGGAGAAACAAATATTTGAACCCAAATATTCTTTTAGAAAGAGAAAATTGATAAACCCAGCGATGTAAACTAAGATCTAATGAGCTAATAAGTAAATTTAGGAGCCAAAATATAATCAGAAATCACTTCAAATTACCTGCGTGAATTTATGACAACGCCTCCAACTTAGAGATTTGATTTTATTCAAAAAGTTTTCAACAGAAACAGTCAGAGCTTGCTTGACTTTTAATCTAACTTAAAGCTTTCTTGCCCTGAATCTCATTCTACAAATATGTTTAGAATGATCTATGATTTAAACCTCTAATCCAAAGTGAATCTTTAAATCAAGGCTAAACTATTTGTTGTCTCAATGCTCTATTATAATTATGAAATAATTGAAGTAGAGCCGCAGTTGCTGCAAGCATCTATGATTTTGCTTGCAACAAGACCAAACTCAGAGCAGGCCTTAGGCCTAGCTAATTACATATTTCTGAATGAGCCTGATTGTTTATCCTAGTATTAGGATGAGCTTATAAAATTGGGCAGAGGGAACATTGGAATAGTTTAACTTATGATGCCTAATAACTAAGTATTCAGATTACTTCCGAATACACTCATGATTTTAAATTGACCTTTTATTCAACTAATCAAAGAAGATTAAGGGTTAAGATTAGTTAGAGACATTCCTATAGCACTTGTTGGCGATTTTATATAAATTAGCGCGCTTTCCTTGGCCAGCACTTACAGCCAATTAGATTGCTTTATCAATAAAATGAACTAAATTTTCGTTTAAAAGTGGGACTTTATTGAATAAGAGGACTTTTCTAATTTACTTCATCAAATCTCTCAAGAAATTAAAAACCGTAATCCAATTTGGATCGGCAGGTTAGATAGGTATATGTCAATTAGCAGAGGATTTTACTCATTTGAGTCACGAGAAAGGTTTTAAAAGCTTTAAAGACATAATGGATGACTGCTTAAGAGCAGACTTCACCAAATTGAATCAATTAAGAGCTTTACCTAAAAAGGTTGATGATTTGAAAGAAAAAGATCTTTAAAAGTTAGTTTCGGAGTTCAAGATTTTGAATAAAAATACTCTTAGTGAGGATTTAATACAATATTCAGAGAAATCAGAAGCATTTAATTAAATTAAAGAACTCGAGGAATTCTAAAAGTCACTTGGCTTTGAACTACTTAGTCTATAACTTTTTTGCCTCAATGTTATAATGAAATCGAGCAAAAAGGATGTGTTTCTAAATTTTGGAATTGGAAATGGTAAGACAGTTTTGTGCACTTCTCTTGCAATAATACTAGCAAAAACACATAAGATTCCAGTAATAATCTTAGGAAAGAATGATCATTTAATTTTAAGGGATGAGAAGAACTTTGGTCCTCACATTAGGAAGCTTGGACTAGAGGTGAACGTTAACTAACTCTCAAATTAGTCTGGAATATATTATTTAACTGAAAAGTTCTTGGACTTTAGTAAGAATGACTAAAACTTTGTTTAAGTTTGGAAAACTTCGAAATGTATTATAGATGAGTTTGATTGGATTTTGTTTGAAGGCAGTCCTCTTTCAATGAAAGCGTCAATAGATTTTTTGAAACTCTCTCAAGGATGCATAGGCTTTACTGGATCAATTCTTAATGAGAAAGAGAAAGCTTGTCTCAACTTGGCATTTTTAAGTGAAGAAATCAAATTCCCAAATATTAACTGTCTCCTCGGAGACAAGAAACAAAACATGGGTGGATTAATAGTGAGTACCAATTAATAAGATTTCTTCAAAAAAGTACAGGAAATATGTGCTGCATAGATCTATCTAAGTCCAGTTGTTATTGTAGCTTCCTCATCTTACTCAATTTTGGAATCTAATTTCAAAAAGTAAAGTGGATTCCCTTTTTTTTCATTAAGAGCTATGAAGGGTGCGAAGGTAGAAGCTCAAATAGAAAAGTAGTTCATTTAAAAGAATCAATTAAACTAATATGGGATATTTTTATTGAGTGAGTAATAAGGAAGAGGAACTGATCTAAAATCGGACTATAATATTGAGTTGAACGGAGGACTGTATTTGATAGTGGCAGATTTATTCTCTGAAAGATCTTTTACATAAATAATTGGTAGAGTTGGAAGACTTCAGAAGCGAGGGCAGTTCTATCAAATAATTTACAAACCATCCTCTAAGCTATCCTTCGAGCAAGAGAGAGATTTATATTGGCATTTAATGGAAGACTAATGTCATTAAAAGTTATCAAGCCTCTAGGGTATGCTAGCTTCTATCGAATAAGATAAATGAGAGGAGGAGTCAAAAATTATTCTTCAGAAGAGAGTTAGGAGACTGGAGTAAAAAGTTCAATTGATTTTGTTGCAAAAAGAGAGAGCGCAAAGAAGTTGGAGAATATGCTGAGCATAAAAAAATATGAAGCAGAAGGCGACTAAGAGGATAGGATGCTTAAAAGTCTAGATCACAGTTCTGCTCACTACAAATCAGAGTCGATGATCCCTTAAATATTTATGGAATGTAAGGAACAATCTCATATCCATCTAGAGGCTAACGAATCGTTATAATCTGATCAGGAACGCATAAAATCAATAGAATATGGCGAAGCTGCTGATTGTAACATGATGAGTGTTTAAGTTGATGATAATAAAGAAACTATAGGCAGAGAAGAAGTCATTTCTAAAAATCAAACAAGTAAGAAGAGAGTTGTCAAACAGGTCTAGAAGCAAGCGAAGTCTTGCAAAAAGTTATCGCTCACTAAGAAAGCTTCTTAAAATAATGAAAATCAGGACCCTAATTTACTTCATTCATAATAATCAGCTGAAGGAGGCAAGGAGTTAAATTAAGAGAGTCCTTAGAGCATAAGAGGTTCAAAAAGGGGAGGTTATCTCAACTAAAGTTTAAATTCAAGACCTAGAAGAACGCGTCTTAGAGGGATGAAGCATTTCCAATGACTGATTAGTTTAGGAAGCTTTAAATAAACTTTAAATTAAAGTTTGTTATTAAAGTAATTAAATCTAGCATCTCTCAAAATCTCGATTAAGTTTTATCCTTCTCACTCCATCTATTCGCTTTGCCTAGCAATTCTGCCATCGTTCTCTATGACTCCTGATGAATGCAGTTGCTAGAATAAGCTTCTGTATGAATTTAGTTCGTCCAGCTATTCTTAAAGTCCTTCAAACTCTTGTCGAATCCTTTTATTCTCCTCCAAGTATTTTTGCTTGCTCCTCTTTAGCTAAGTTTCCTCAACTTTCACTTCTTCTATATCCTCATTTTTTCTCCTTCTTTGAGACGATTGCTTAATTAAATGAGCAGACCGTCCTTTTTGCACTATCAAAAGATTTATTACGAGGCTAGAGCTTACCGCTATAGTTTATAGAGTCTTAGAGAGCTTGAGCGAACTCCGGCTTCATATGGAAAATCAGGTTTTAAGATTGATCAAGCCTTTCTCTTCTCTTTAATTTTGCTTCAGCAATCATAGCACTTATTCCTTCTCTATAAGAGAGAGGAGTACATCGCATATCCATTTTTTATCCAAATGCAGCCAGTCGCATTAGTCTGGGAGATACTTGAGGATTGAAGGTTTAGATTTAGCGAACACTAAAAAATCATCTGCTGCAAGCCCCTCAATTTGAGGAACAGCAGAAACTATGACATCACTCCTCCTTAGGTACTATGCTTATTAACGATGATAAATCTTACTTCTTTTTCTCCATTAAGAATGCTTTTAAAGAAATATATATTTGTGCAAGTCATATTAGGGAGATAGGCATTACAATCTTGGGTTAGAAAATCATACAGCTCTTTTTTTGAGCCGATTTTTTCCGAAACTTAGCTTACATTTAACTTAGTCAAGTTGCTATTCATTCTAACAATGATTTTTTATTTTAAAAAACCTATGGACCTACATGAATTTGAGTGTGCAAGAATTGTGTGGCTTCTCTATTGTAAATTTTATTATTAATTATAGTAAAATTGAAATCCTATTATATAAGAAGCTATTCTATATAGAGAAAAGCGTTCAAGCAAAAATTAAATAACTTTAGCAATAAAGTTAAAATTATAAAGAATAAAAAAATGAGGTAATCTGATATTCGAGGGTATTTCGATGTTGAAAAATAAAATAATGAAGGCTAAGGGATTGACGAGCTTTAAAGCGAAGTTTAAAATAGAGAAAATAAAAATGCTCTCCGGATTTAACTCAGATATAAATGCACAGATCTCATTAACTTATAGGCATAAAATTTAAAAGATGTCAAAGTTTAAAATTTGACTGTTGATTAGATAAACAAACTTGAGAGAGAGCTGCAAGCGAGAGAGGATTAAAATAATCGAGACTATTTTACTTATGATCCTTACTTATAGAAGCAGGAATTTTTTGAAAATTCAGATCTTTCTAATGATGAAGAAGAAAATAAATATTGAGAGTTTTTGAACAAAGCATGCTGGTTATACCTATCAAATCAAATCTATGAACAAAACTTGGAATTTTCAAATGAGGAACTAGAAAATCAAATTTAAAGCCACATAGCGTCATCTACTCAAATTATTATCGATTAATAACAAATCCTTCTGGTGTAAGAGTAAAACTCATGCAAGAAATTATTCTTTCAAAAGTTTGATAATAATCAAAAGAGTCCAAAAATAATCAGAGCTGAAACTAAACTGAACGACCTCAGATAGAAAGTATATACTCTTCTTGGGTAAGGATGCTCAAAGAAAACTGTTTAGTCACAATTGAATATTTCTTACTACATGATTGGGAAAATTTTGAATATTAAACATAATGATAGCTTAAAGTTCGAATTATTGACTAAAAAGAATAAAGAAGCACGGAGAAAGTGAATCCAGGAATATTTAAAATAATTGATTCAGCAAAGCGAAGAGAAGTTTTCGCTGAAATAGTTAAGATTAAGACTTAAAGATAAGTTTTCAACATAATGCTCTGTCTCGCTTATTAGATCGATTCTAAAATAAGACTTGGGCTATTCATATAAGAAGCTATACTTCTTGAGTGAGAGAGCTAATAACCCCAAATCTATTCACTATAGAGCTCTTGCTGCTCATAAATATGTCGATTTACTTAGACAGCAAATTTGTATTATAAATATTGATGAGAGCAGTATATAATACACTCACAATCTTAAGTTAGGATGGAGTAAGAAGTGTACCCAAGCATTTTACTCAAAGGCAAAATGATTAAGCAAGATAAATATAATTGCAGGAGTGAGCTCTCAAGGTGAGGTTTTCTTTCAAGTTAATGAGGGTAAAAATAATAGTTTCTGCTTTATAAATTTCCTTCTTCAATTAGCAGTTCAACTTCAATTTAAAGATAAAAATTGGAGATAAAAATATGTATTTATGGTAGATAACGCAACTTACCATAAAAGTACATATGTTAAGAATAAATTGGCCACACTTCGGCTCCCTATGTTTTATTTAGGGCCTTACTAGTTTGACCTCGCTCCTATAGAAAAATTTTTCTCATACGTAAAGAGCAACTCAAATTTTGATTTTGGAGAAGGTGCTTAAATGAGGTGATTTGAAAAATTAATTCTCATTAATTTATTATAGGTCCAAGGAACGTTTGTCAAAAATTGCAAAAGAAATTTCACAATTAGACTTTAACTGGGTTAAAGGAGCATTTTAATATGCTTTAAAATTCGCATTAAAGCATGGGAGCAAAATTCCAATCTGATCAAGTCTTATACATTACGCAATATCAGATCGAATAAATTTCTTAAAGTTGCTCATTTTATTCTTTTAAACATTTCAAACATTTTTACATTTATAAAATAAGTTTCGAATTTTATATCATTTCACAAGTCTAAAATATAGATTTAGAAATTTTAAATATTACATCTTTTCTATTTTATTTGAACTAAATTAATTTACAATACATTATTAAGAACAATTAGTTTAAAAATCTTTTGTTATTTCTAAGAGCAAATCAAGGTAAAAGATAAAAACTTCAAGTGCGAAAACAGGGATGATAATGTTGTGAATTTTGTTTAGATTCATATAATGTTTCTATATTTGAAAGGATAAAATTCCTGTCTCATAAAATTATAATATTTTGAGGTTAAACAAGATTTTAATACTCATTGATGTAAGTCCATCAGCTATCAAATATTTAGCAAGTCTTATTTCGAATCATTAAAATCCTTTGAAATTTATTCTACATAATGTTTCAAGGATATCCAAGTAAATATGTATTACTTTCAATTTTCATAGGCAGTTTGAAATTTAAAAAATATAAATTTTTTTCTTTTAAAAACTTTTTTTTTATAAAATTTAAATTTTTAAAAAAAAAAGAAATTAATTTAAAAATTTTTTTAAAAATATTTAAGTAATTAAAAAAAAGGATACCAAAAAACAAGAAAAATTTTCTGTTTTGCAAATTTTAAAACAATTAGTTAAAAGTTTTCCTTTCAAAACAAAAGCATAAAAACAAAAAAAAACTACTAATTTGATTTAAAATCAAAATAATATTTTATTAAGATTTTTCCTAAGCTAAATACTAAGGGGTTTCCCCATTCCAAACTTTAATAGCACTTTAAGGTTTGGGTCTTTATAGAAAGATGTGAGTTCTTACACTTTTTAAGATTTTTTTATTGGGGACTCTGGAGTCAAGTTTAATTAAGGAATTAGATATCAAAGATTTTGTTGTGTGGGATTAAATCAAACTTTTTGCAAAAAACTTGTCCCCATACCCGAGCTATTTTAGCTCAAATCAACAATTAATGTTGATCGGGGTGCATTTAATCCGCTAAATAATTCACAATAGTACAAAAGTACCTCATAAATGTGGGGAAACCCCCGTTGATCTCGTATTCATGCTGTAATGTTGAATCCTATTGCATTTATTGCTTCATAGGCAAACTTTAAGATTCATGATGGAATGACAACATAATCAGGTAAGCAACTTACCAAATTTTTAATAAGTAATATAATAATAAAATTATCTAAGGACTTGACACACAAGTTTAAGCAATTTTAAATTTAAAACTTTTGATGGCGCTCTAATTTTTATCTTAAATATTTATTCTTATCTTTGAAAATCGTTCAAAGTAAAGATTAATTTATTTTAACAAATAATCTAGCTTTTAATTAGTTTTAATTTTTAATTTGAAAGACTTTAGGTTTTAATAAACTTGATTGAACTGTAAATTACATTATAATGGCAAGAACAAAGAAGCCTGACTAGGTAGGGTTAATATAAGATAAATAGACAATAATTGAGGATGAAAGCAGATAGCAATCTCAGAAGGAAGATTATAAAGACTAAATAAGAAAAAGAAATTGTGTTTAAGAGATGAGTCAGAAATGCATGAGCTATATAGATAAAGATGTAGAGGCATCTAGTGAGTAGTATTCTTCTGAGGAGGAATTAAATGACTGGGAGATCCAATCTTAGATTTCAAACCAATCATTTGAGGAGCAGCAAAACTTTAACAACAATCAAGAGGAGTAATCAAATTAAGCATGTCTCTCTTAAGAAACAGATGAAATTGCAAACTCTTCAAATTTATTCGCTCAATAATAAAATAAGTAAAATTAAACATAAACTTCATCAGAGCTTAAAGATAAAAGCATTAATTCGAATGGCAGATTATTGGGAAAGAGAAAAAATAAGTTTACATTAAACTTATCTCGGGAAAAGCCTACTCTTATGAATCGTTATGGGTGGACTACAAACTAAGTTAACAGACTGCAAAAACTATTGAAATCTTATAAAGAGTTCAACGAATTTATATAAAATTTCAAGACTCTTTTTAGAGACATTCTATTCAGTAAAATGTCAAAATCTCTCTTCCCAAGCTATGACAAAGAATAGTTAATTAAGCAAGAAACCCGAGGTCTTATTGAAAATGAACTCGAACTTTGTGAAAATTTTAAGAAGTAGTTCAGATACAAAGATTTGTAATATCAGCGACCTAAAGGGTCAAGTGGAATATCTCAACTTAGAAGAGAAAAATAAAAAAAGGTTGTTGAAGATATTATAAAATAGAAAGATGCAGAAATCTAATCTCTGTAAAATTAGTTGAAAATTTAGGTCAATAAGCATCGGAATATGAGAGAATACATTTAAGACTTAGATTAAAAGCTAAGCAGAGCATAGTCAGACATATTAAATCTAGTGAATTCAAATGAACTATTGTAAGATGAAAGATAATAGCTAAAGTATCAATTAGAAAAACAGAAACTCTGATTTAAAGCACTTGTCTATGACACTCGAAAACAGAGATAGTGCGTTTACAAAGATAGAGTAAATCCAGAAAAGTATAAAAATAGAGAAGCTTGTTCAGAGATTTGTCTTAGAGAATACAATTGGGGATTGAAAAGATGCAATAATTTATAATGGCAGTATTAAGGGTTAATAGACTGCAGAGAAATGTGGAATTTATTAATTGAAGAGCACATATCTAATGAAGAAGAGGATCAGTTCAGAGCTATAGTGATTGATGGACCTTGGTCTGGTACAGCTTGTCGGTTTAAATATAAAACTCTTAGAGATAATTTGATATTTAAGAATATTCCATTCTCAAAGCTACAGAGAGAAGGATATGTATTTGTTTGGGTCACTCAATAAAAACTTGAAGCTGCCCTTGCCTAGCTTAAAAAGGCTGAATATTAAAAATGTGATATCTTAGCATGGATAAAGCTTAACGAAGATGGAACTTTGTATGATGGAATTGGCTAGTACACCATTCATTGTGCAGAATTTTGTATACTTGCAAGAAAAAAAGGGCCGATGGGAGGGCTAAGAGATAGGACTGTTCTTTAGTTTGTAAGGAACGTAGTTTTTGAGAAAGTTAGAGAAGCATCATAAAAACCAAATGCCTTTTACGATCTATTAGAAGCATTAATTCCTTCTTTCAAATACCTAGATGTGTATGGGAGACTTTATAATTAGAGAGATTAGTGGGTTACAGTGGGTAATTAGTCAATAACTATTGAATTAGACTCTTTGCCAGCTAAAAAGAAAAATAAGAAAATCAGACATTACAAATGATTAATTTATAAATATAATTAAGTTTTTAAACCCTGTGGAATAGTTATTTATCAATAGTTTTGATCATTATTATGCATTCCAAATATTCATTCAAAAATTGGAATCAGGGGTTTATATCTATATTTGAGCCTTTGATTATATCATAAAGTTTTTTAACTTAAGTAATTCTGTTCAAATAAAAATAATTATTATAACTGCACTCAAGATCTAATATTTAGTAAAATTTAAAGCAAGCTACTTATTTTAACTAAATAAAAATATATCAATGATTGACTGAAAAAATGCCTTTTAACTTTCAATTTAATGATTTTGTAAATATCGCAATTAAATTATAGACTAATCATGAATTCGATCTATAATACATTAGTATTCTTCAGCCAAAGAGTTTTGACCAGTAAGATAATTCATGAGCTCAAGTTTATGGGAAAATATAAAACTCTAACTAAAATATCTAGAAATACTCACATAAGCAACAAAAAGGCAATCATATTCCAAGAGGACCTTAACATTCTCCGAATAGTTAAGCTATCAAAACAGAAGATGAATCTCTAGACGACAAGATCCAATTTGTAATTGCGATTTTTAAAAAAATTAATAATTATATTATAGAATTTGGTATCACAAAAAATTAGATTAATGTAAATAAACTATTAAGCTAATAATTAATTAATTAATTTTTTGTAAAATAAAAATAGGTTTTCTACTACCTCTTAAGAAAATAGCTTTCGATCTTGAACAAAGAGAATTTGCATGGAGCTGTTCTTTCCACTTCCATCATCAAATCATAGATTTTAATGGATAATATAGCTAAGAATTTAATAAAAAAGAGAACTAAAATAGATATTCAATTAAAATTAAATTAATCAGAGGCAGTTTAAATGTGTCCAATATAATTAATTTTTACACCATTCAATTCAACATAAAATTCTAAGGGCATTTTATACTTGCAATTTTTGAGCGGGAGCGTTCAGTCGAGAGATATAAGCGACACAAGTTTAGATGATAATGAAAATGGTGAAGAGGAAGAATGCGTACATCATATCTTACTGCTGAGAGGTGCTATGAAGTTGATTAAAGAAGAAACTCATAATATTTTTTGATAAGCTATCGAACAAGCTGCAAATCAGGAGGAAAATCACCGATTTGAACAGACACGAAGTTGTAACTCCTCATTTATTATTTTAAACAATCACTGATTTGAATTTAATTACTACTATTAGGTAAAAACAGTTAATTTTTAAAATGTAATTTATATTAGAGGAAGAATCAAGAAATAATCAGAAACGCAAGAGCATTAAATTTAATACTAAAAGCCTTAATATACTCATTTCGATATTGAAACTTGAGCCGATTTATGGCTAACTTGGATATCGCAGTCTTTATGTCAAATACATGGCCGTTAGCGACTCCCTTTTGAAAATTATGAAATTATTAAATTATTTAAATTAATCTTTAAACAAATTTCTATCTTCCCTGTAAAAAATTAATACTATTTAAACTATTTTATCAAAACATATACTTTACAAACTCTAAAAAAATGTAATTATCATAAATAATATCTTGATCCAAATTTTAGAATTAGTAATCTCATTAGTTTAAATAGTTCGCTTTATGATGATAGTTTTTGAAAAATTATTTTGCTCCTAAATACAATATAAAATAAAAAATTTTATTTTTTAAAAATAAATTTGTTTGGATCATTTTTATACCAGAGAATATAGGAAAATATTTTCAAAATAAACTTTCTTCTTTTTCCTTTTGAATATATGATTTATATAATTTTTATTTCGTTATTATTAAAAGCACCGTCTGCCTTCCTGCATCTAAAAAAACGAAAAAATTTGAAGTTAGTGCAAAAGAGCGATCCAGCCAGTATGACCACGACGATAGCTCCAAGCTCAGCAACACCCATGCAGTCGCAGAGGCCAGCCTCTAAGAAGCATATGCTCTCTCACAGAAAATAGATCTCTCGAGGGCTTTTCAATCTGTGAGCTTAAGTTAGTCGAGGAAGCTATGAGCTGCAGCTCCAACATCAGATGTTTTAAGGATGACTTCTGCGACTGCGTGGGTTGCTGTGCTTGTAACTATCTTCATAGACGGACTGGCTGGATTGCTCTCCCGCACTAACTTAATATTTTCTCGTATTTTATGGAGATGGAGGAAGGCAGATATTTTTTAAAATAATAACAAGATAAAGTAGTATAAATTATTTATTCAGTAGAAAAAAAGCAAGATGAATGTTTATTTCTAAAAAGTTTTTTTAAAAAAAAATTCTTTAGTATAATAATATAAATAAAAATTATTAATTTTAAATAAAAAATTGAAATTTTAATGCGATGTTTTCGTAAATGTAATAAATTAGTCAGAATGGAGAATAAAGACTTATCAATTTATACTAATAAAATGAGAAGAATATTCAAAATCAAAGTATTACTATTTTTATCTATTTGTAAGGTAAACAATAAAAAGCAAATTAAATTTATTTGATAAATTATCTTTAAAATGCATCTAAGGAATGAAAAAATAAGACATACTTATCAACATTAATTAGGGATACATTATATAATATAAATCTCATAATCAAAGAAAAGCACTTAAAATAATAAAATAAAAAATTAAAGAAGAATATTTATACAATTAAAGTTAAATCTAAAATGAAATTGTTTTAAAATCATTGTTTGCTAAATAATTTATGATCTTTTAAATAAGAAATATAATGAAAAATAATAAATGAAATTTTAAAATAATAAATATATATATTTGAGAAAAAAATTGCATAAAAAATTATATTTTTTAAATTAAAAATTAAATTAAAAGGGGGGGGGGGGGGACGGAAGTGCACCCCCTTAAAAAGGCGAAAAACGCCAAAAAAGTAAATACCGAAATCGGCCCCAAAAGAAAAAATTTGAGTTTTTGGCCTCCAAAATTTTCCTTTACGGTGAAAATTTTGATTTCAAAAATTTTTCCAAAAATAAATTTTTTTTGGAATTAAAATTATTTTTGAAAATTTTTTGATTTTGGGGGACCATTTTCCCTTTTTAAAGACTGATTCAGATTTGAACCTCTAAATATTCTTCTTTAAAAAAAGTGACCTAAAAAATGTTATCAAAAAAAGGTGTGACAAGTTCTCAATTAATTCCAAAAAAGAAAAAATAAATAAGCATGCTATCTTTTATAAAACTGTATCAGTGGGCCATTCTCTTTGTTAAAGCCAGAGTTAAAGACCAAATAATGCAATAGATGATATTATCTTGACTTTAAACTTAACTTTAAAAAAAAAAACTTATTAAGTTAGTAAATATATTCGAGGAAATATATCTCTTAGTTGGAGAGGACATCGAATAACTGCAATATTTAAAAAATTTAAAGGAAAAATTTTGGTAAACCTAAAAATTTTTAAAAAATAAAGAAAAGAAACAAAGGAAATAGGGAAAAGTCTAAAATTTGACCCCAAAAAAAAACGGCCCAAAAAAATAATTTTTTGGTTTTGCCTTTCCCCAAAGGGAAATTTTTCAAAAAATTGGGGGGGGAG
>JAJKFJ010022736.1:0-38379 GCA_027382625.1 Tetmemena sp. SeJ-2015 | reverse complement strand
TTCTATCAAATTTAAGGACCCTCAATACTTCATTAACAAAAACTTAGAGGCAGTTATCACAAGGACTATACAGTATCTCATCAAATATAACCCCAAAGTGTAGAGGATGTGCAAAATTCTTATTTATAAATATTTGAATAAATTAGAGCAGACATTTAAGATATTTGGAAATGCTATATAGGCTGGATTGTACATTAACATTATTTTACAAATTCTTCTTGGATAATAAATAAATAAATTTATTGAAGTATTTTTGGAGTGGCACTTAAAAGAATATGGACATTGGTTAATGTACTTCAAATATAGCAGCAGATTAATTTATAATCGAATTCACTTGTAGATTTAAATTTTTATTTCAAATTTAAATTATTTTGGGATTGTTAAATATTGAGCTACTTTATTTTTATCATTTTTAAATTGAAGCACTCAGCTCAAAGACGCAATAAACAAAATTATTGATTATTTGTATATAAAAGTCAACTTAGTGTACTTTCATATAATTTGCAAAAATTTTAGCTTGTAGATAATTTAAATGATAAAGTAATTAATTCTGATTAGTAAAGATTAATTTAGTTGTTTTGTCAAATAAGGGAAATTAAATGCATAAATGCTAAAAGTCTCATTTAAGTTTTAAACTAACAATTTTAATAGAAATAAATTGAATCTATAATAGCTCACATTCCCTTACTCAGATTAGCTAATCCCCAATAATCTTTAAGTGTGCCTTTAATCAATTATAGATATTTCAAACATGCAAATTATTCCGAAAGAGCTTACTTAATCTTTTCTCTCTAAATTAAAAATAAACTAATTTAATTATTAGTTAATAAATGAATGATAATAATAAGTTAGTATTCAAAATTTGAAGTTCATATATTGATATTTTGCATTTCAGATTAATATTTTCGTTATTACTTTAAAATTGAAAGGAGAGTTATCCTTAGATTTGGATGATCAAGGAAACGGGTTGAGATTTGATGAAATGGATATCTTTGTAATTTCGTATTTAAATGTTAAAAAACCTTAACTTTTAAAGCTACGATAAACAGCCAATCATTTTTATTCTCCTTTTATTAATAGCTGCGTTAATTTTGACGATCATATTTCTTGCTTTTATAAGGAAGAAATTCAAAAGATAGTAAAATTTCTCAAATTTGATTATTACTGCTTTAGGTTCTCTAAAATTGCCGACTACTTACTAGATATAATTAGATATTCAGCCCTTATAATTTATTTATTATCCAAATATACCTCAAAGGCTATCTCGCAAATACGACTTCAAGCCTTGTATTTATTTTTTGAACAAAAAAAAATACACATACAATTTTTTGTAGCTTAGCAAAACACTCATAATTCGATTGTGTGTATAATAACCTTAATCATTCAAGTTGCATCTCCTTTTATAATTTTGGGTTTCCTAACCTATCTAAAAAATAAAAGGGGATATTAAAAAACTGAAAATAATTTTTCTTTTAAAAATTTGAAAGTTATTTAAAGGTTAATTAGAATTAAAAATTACTTTTTGATTTGCTAAGATAATATAAATATTTATAAGAAGACTTTTTTATGCAATGATCATAAATCCTTTATTTGCTTTAGATTTTATTTACTGTATTAATTGAATTTAGTGCTTCTTTAAGACTTTTAAGGGTTATAGTATGCTAGCTGCATTGCATTATCTCTATTAAACGCATTTTACCTTATCAACTTTTAGCCTTATGAGCATTTAAGAGACAACTTAATAGAAATACTGAATGAACTTGCAATTTAAATTATTCACTAATATTTAAATCGAGTTGAACTATAAAATTAATTGAATACTTTGCCTCTTTAGTTTAAATATTGCATTTACAAACTACTCCGAGACAATTCTTCTTACAAGCTCAAGCTAGACCAATGAAAATGGTCTCTATGAAAACGATTATTTGGAAAATTTGGGAATTTTAAGATAAAGTATTGGACTTGGGAGCATCTCTATCATACTTCTCGTAATTAAGAATTATTTATTTTCTATTAAATTAATTGAATAGCTTATAGTTTTTATGGTCTAATTTTATAATTAATTTAATTGCGCTAAATTTCAGTATTTTCACAGTTGGGTTACTTTACGAGATTATTCAAAAGCTGCAAATATTTTATATTTATCTGGCAAAAGAAATTTAAGGGAAGAGAGGACTCAAAAATTTAGAAGAAGTAAAACAATTTCAAAGAAGGTAGAATTTAACTTTAATTTTATTAATTCGTAAAGTTAAAATGAGTCAGTAACGCTAAAAAGGATAATAAAGAGGCAGGTCATAAATATCTTAAAATAACTTAGAAACTCTGGAGCTAAATTAAATTCATCAGAAGAATCAACGCCCACTCAAATTATTGAATAAGAAAGTTGTGTTTATTTATGTTAGTTAGCAAAGAGGATATATGGTTTGATACCCTATATCAGTAATCTAAAGCTAAATTTTAAAACAGTAAAGCAAGTTAAGACACCTCGAGTCGCACTTTTGACGAATTATATGGAAATTTAAGCTACAAATTTTCGAAAGTGAAGATATGAAATCTAATATATTTATTTACTGAAAAATAGCCTACAAAAATATTCTAGCTTCGTAAATTTCATATAAATTACTAACTTGATAATTTGTTTTTATTTTAAACTACATATAGCAATTAATGTATTTTACTTAACTGAAAGTAATATTTATTTTTGATTAAAGAAATAAAAATAATTTTGTGCGTAAATATAAGACATAAATTTCATTGAATAGTTTTCTTGCGAGCAGAAGAGCTCTTCTGTTTTAAATTATTTTTTAACTATTTATTAATAAACATAATGATGTTTTTCATAAGTGAAAACTTCCTCATAAGAAGACTTCAATATTTTGAATTCTAAGATCTAGTCAGCTGCTTTTAGCTGAATCAACTTTTAAGTGACTGTCACTAATTCCAGCTCATCCAAGAGCTATTTGTACTTATTAACTTAAACTTTCTCAACTTCATTCTCTCCTTCTTATTCAGTTACTTATTCAGTTGCATCTTCCTCTTCTTCAATCTAGCTTCCACTTATTTAATTAGAACTCTATTCGTCGTCTTAAGATTCACCTTCTATTTTTTAAGATTTATAATTCGCAAATAAAATATCCATTTACACAGTTCAATTAAAATTATTTAAGATAATGAGAAGTTATTTATATTTTCTAAGAGGCTTTACTTTGATTCCTCTTAATCCATAATAGGTTGAGAAAGGTCTCTCAAGTTTGGGAAACTTAGAAGATTATCTTGTTTTTCTGTCTCCCTTTCCATTAGATCAAATTGGCTCTCCTGAATGTAGACCACAATCTATTGATAAATTTAATAACGACTTCTTTATGCTAAATATTGATTGCTTTGGCTGAGATAAGCTTGCTCTTTCAGGAACTTGAAGTTAGGAATTGACCTCATCTCATCATCTACAAGAGCCATCATGAACTAGTCAGGAAGCACCAGCTTAATTCTATAAAGTCTTAGAGTTATTAAACGATAATTTGATAAATTAGTCTGGGGTTTCTCTGAATGAGCTAATGTACTGTGATGTCCTCTTAAAATTTTCCTTCAGTTAAGATTACTATTCTATCGCACAGTTACTCAGCTTCCTCAATAGAGTGAGTTAATACACTTTTAAATTGTTGAGTAGAAAGTACGATAGTGATATTCTGAAGAGATCGCAGCAGTTTGTAAATTTGTCGCTTGCCGATTGGATCCACTCCAGTGAAGGGTTCATCTAAAAGCAGAAGACGGGGTTGCCTCATCAAATTTATGGCCAGAGATAGCTTTCTTTTATTTCCCTCACTTAATTACCCTGCTAATTTATCCTTGTACTTATCCAAGTCCAAACACTACATTAGCCATTCTTTCTTTTACTAGATCAAATTAAGAATAAGTTTATAATATTTTATTAAAATAGGAAAACACTCTAAAATGATAAGATTAAGGTAAAATCTTTAATTAGAATGTAAATGATATATTATTGATCTGATGTTGAGTCATATCTTTGATGACTGAAATAAACTCAAGATGCTCCTCAACTGTGAGTTTATCTCTTAGTATGTTGTACTGTGAGCAATAACCCATGTCTATTCCTTGTATCTGTGGATTGAATTCATCTATATAGCTTCCCATTAAGATGATCTGCCCATCATTCCTCTTCTACTCAAGAGCAAGTATAGTGAGCAGTGTGCTTTTGCCTCCTCCGTTTTTGCCAAGTATTCCCACTATCTCCCCCTTTACAATATCAAGTGACAAGTTATCGAGTACTATCTTGCTCTTGACATAGTACTTCTTAAGATTCTTGATCTGAATCATTTGCTTGCGCTCAGGGTCTGGGAACAAGTCCAGGGTGAATTTCTTCTTATAAACCTTCTTGTGTCTGCTCAATTTAATTGACTAATGACACAATATTTATAAGTAAGGGTTCAATTTGTTGTAGTCAACCTGCGTGACTAATTTATAGAACAGGATGCAGTACATTAGCGAAATTACAGGCATCGAAAGAGAATCGTAAAGCGAGAAAATTAAACAATTTTAATATTCTTTATATTTTCTCGTAAAAATAACTTGAAAAAGTAAAAATTTAGAGATTATACCAGTTATATCTGTAGAAGGTTTAAAAGTAGCATCACCCTTAGCCTGATAATATATGAACTGCTAGTATCCGATTTAAGTTTAAAGCAGGCCTTGAATTTGCACAAATGGGTCGAAGCCTAGCAGCACCAAAACAGTTGGAAGCATGGCATTCTACTAGTAAAAGCCTCCCGCCATTGTAGACTCAGTTAAAAATAAAATTGCTACTGATATGAATTAAGATCCTATCGGCAGCACCACTGATAAGGTCAAAGTGCATTCACTATAATAATTAGCTTGAGATGCATTAAATTTAAGTGAAGGCGATAGAAGCAGCAAATGCGGCGTTTGAGTTGTTGAAGAAGATTCCCACAACGTAGATTAGCAGCACCAATTAAAATGCGAAGCCTATGATGTCGATAGGAAACAAGAAATAGTCCCTCAAGTACGCTCCATAAACTGCCCAAAAAACTATCAAATACCATACTCCAAATAACATATAGAAACTAATTCAATTTTAGTTCTTGTTTAGAATAGATTGAGGTATCAAACAATAGATTGGTCAGCCAATAAGTGGATGATTTTAGTCCTGAAAGATTTATCAAATAACGGAATCTTGACTCTTATAGTAAATGATCGAATTAAATTGAGGAAGTAGATAAATTTAATACAATATGGGAGAATATTATCTGATTTAGAAAATAGAGTATTTCGGTAACTGAAGTCAGGAGGAGCATATTTTATTGCATTTCCTAACTCAATTTGACGTCGAATTAGTTGCGACCACACCGTTTATCTATCTTGTATGCAGTGCCAACTCTTAATCCAAGCTTGAAAAGTCTTCTCTTAATGTCAAGAATAAAAAGAATAAAGTAGCATTCCAAGTTTTGATCTGAAAAGGATAAAATTCGTTGGAAGTTCACTTGCGCTATGATAAAGCTTCTTGAAACTCCACCATAAGAGTCATTCAAGATAATCAATTTATTATAAAAGTTTTACCCTCATAACAATAGATCATGCACTATTAGTCGATGGCAATCTACAAGACTTTAATCAATTTAACTTATTTATGAAAATTAAGACAAGTAGCCCTGCTATTGATGCGTGGCCATACATAAAAGCTGATATGAATGAGAATTAAAAGTCAGTATCCTTTTTAAAAACTTTCTAAATCATAGCTAGAAGAGCTAGAAGCATTTATTAATTATTTAATTGTGACCACACTAATGTAAAGGATAAGTCTATCTCTCTTGAACAGCCTCCACCTTATTTTCATCAACTCAATAATAATTATTTTCGATAAAGTAACTCTTTGACTAAAGCAAGAGACCTCTCTTTGTCAAATCCTATGTAATATTTCTTCTTTACTATTTCCTCATCCAATTTCTATATCTCGATTTGCTCACCTTTATCCCCATACAAATACTTTAAATTTTAATTCAAAAGATGATGATAAATAACTTTTTGAACTTAAGATAGCACTCTTCTAAGTTTTGATTTGTAAATTCAACGGCCACTTCTTCTTGAAACTGATCTTTTAATTACTGAAGCAGAGGAAGAGCAATCTCAAGTTAGGAAGATGATATCTTGTAGTTGCTTTAATAGCCTCTTGCATTTTAGGCCTGACCATTTTGATTCATATTAGCATTGTCAGAACACTTTAATTCACTTAAGTCTTTGCTGATTATTTAAGGCAGCTGATTCTCAAGCTGATTTTAAGCCTGCTTAAATGCAACAAAACCTTTCACTGGGTCATAAGCTCTTAACTAGATATTGAAAGTATCTGATATATAATAAGGCATTAAATGTCTCATTTAGATAAATTATCTGAATCTAGATTCTCTTTTAGCAACAAGTCAGGCTCTCCAAAATATTTAACCTCTCCATCTTACAGCAAAAGTATTCTATCAGCCAGTTCCTATGCCTCTTACAGATGCTAAGTGCAGAAGATGATGGTCTTGCCAGCTTTATCCTTGAGGTCTTTTATTAGCTCCCAGATCTATCTCCTTGACTCTATATCAAGTCCTGATGTGATCTCATCTAAAATTAGGATGCCTTTGCTACCCAAGAGCGACATACCCATCTATAGTTTGCGTTTCATTCCTAGAGACAGGTCCTAAGCAAACTTATCTCTGTGTTCGTAGAGGTTAAGAGTTTTAAGGACGCTTTCAATATTTTCTTGCATGTAGTCGTGCTAGTTGGAAATATTTTTCAAGTCAGAGATCAATTCTAAATGCTCTTGGATGGTGAAGTTGTTGATGAGAGTATCCTCTTACAAACAGAAGTCTAGGTACTGCCTCCTATTCACTTTATTGAGCTCGTTGTTGAAAACTAAAGTCAAACTTAAGTGAAATTAAAAAATTCTTACTCTTAATGGAGCCGGAGGTTTATTTCAGCAAGCCGCTTATCATATTCAAAAGTGTAGACTTGCCTGAACCATTAGGCCCTATGAGACATATTAGTTCATTCTTGAAGATTTAAATGGTTAGATTCTTAACGGCTATATATTTTCCAAACTGCATATTCACATTAACCAACTACAAAGCGACTTCTCTAAAATAAAATGATATTGTCTGCCTACAAGAGTGCCCATGCTCTTTTGAATTTAAGATGGCTCTTTATAATCTCTGGAAATAAGACTTTCCTAATCCTCTCTAATGATAATATTGTGAGCATCTTATAAATGAAATTTTTTATTGATCTTAAAATCTTCCTTAAGATATGGAGGTTGGACTTTCTTTCTGAAGTATTAAATAATGTTTTGAAAATTAGAGAACAGCATATAGATTAATTCTTGCGTGATGAATGAAATTTAATTTTACAATAGAGTCCGAAGTAAACTACTATGTCGAATAAAAGCCAAAAAAAGGAGAGTCCTTACTATTCAGAGAAAATACTTCCATCTTGGGTCCTGCATGTTTCAGTTGGCGATTTAGTATATAAGTTATAGAAAGGGCACGTCATATCGAAAATGTAAATGAAAGAAGGGTAGTGAGGGATGAAGCCTAAGTAGTCCACAGTATTGTCAATGGGATCATCAGAATGTTGCTTGATCCTCCCTCTGAGTGAAGAGAATGTAAGTACAGGTAAGAGGAAAATTTAAGATCCAATTAGCTGCCCAAGTTTAGAATTTGCAAAGAATACTGACAAGAAGAGACTGAAGCAAATGAGATTAATTGCAAAGAGCAGCAAGTTCGGGAAAAGAATGATCAGCTGCTTAGATATTTTTATAATTAAATATTTCCTCTACACAAACGTCTCCATCTTTACTTGCAATGATATGTATAAGGATTATTTGGGATATTACTGAGAAATAAAGTAAAATTCAATAAGATAGTGGATTGAATAGTTAAAATTAAGATAAACTTAGATGAAAAATTAATATCAGATTGCTTATTTTGGCTTGAAGATAAAAGGAGGGAATTAAATTATATAAATAGGAAAGATAAGGTTTTAATTAAATAATGCCACTTCATAGTTAATAGATAAAATCTAAATAGAGAAATCCAATAAATTTCTAAATTATCAAATATATCTCTAAAAATGTTATATGAAACTCCAAAAAAATTGCTTGTAATTAGAATTAGCCTATTAGGATATTTAAAGATTATAA
This sequence comes from Tetmemena sp. SeJ-2015, assembly GCA_027382625.1. NCBI lineage: Eukaryota > Ciliophora > Spirotrichea > Sporadotrichida > Oxytrichidae > Tetmemena > Tetmemena sp. SeJ-2015. Next base: position 30,173 of record JAJKFJ010022736.1, on the reverse strand, counting down.
TCTTTTTCACAGAGTTAATTAAGATTGGAGCTTTCATTTATTTTAAGTAATCCTTTATCTATCTCAGTTATTGACTATAACTTATTTCTATGATATTTGTTTAAAGGTGAGAGTGCTGTGTATATGATAAAGAATGCGTGCTATGTGATGAAACTGAGGCCATAAGTGAGAGTGGAGAGATTATTAAAGCGGAGAATCTCAATCATTTTGGTCTCTTTGTCAAGAACAATTTGCTGGAAAATACTCTTCACCAAGGAGATGTAAGGCAAGCTCATGAGCATTATGAAAATTAATCTCACGTCGGTGTTTAAGCTTACGTTCACTACTTAATTTTATATTACTTTATATAATATTTTTAAATATGAATTGCCCTAGCTAGATAAATCAAATTTAGGAATAAAATAAGTAGATGAGATGAAGGATACACCAATGAATGCTGCAGACCCTACGAACGACAAGAATGACATCATGTAGGTCATCATCAGCCCTAACAAACTTCGCTTTTAAATAAACTTAAAACCATATTCACTTTTATTTTCTCTCTATTTTATAAACAAAGAAACTGGAAAAAGTGGAATTGTGAAAGCCATAATAAATTAAAAGCTATGGTTCTTTCAAATTTAAGAAAATCATTAGCTAAACAAGGGGAAAATATATATTCCCTTTCTAAAATTAGCTTCATAAAAAGTAGTTTTATATCGATATTTAAAATTAAGAGAATTTGTTAAATGCTAGCTAATTGCAAAATTAAGATACATAAATTTAATTTGCTAGTATATTATAACTAATTAAAGTCAACCAAATTAAAAGTTTAGCGAACGCTTTTCTGGTAAGTGCCTTAAGCTGCCTCCATCTAGAAATTTGGCTTGCCCCCTAACCGAGAGCGGCTTTCATCTGAAGAGTTTTTATTAAAGTCTTTTGAGATTTTCGCCGATCTTTATCCTGAGCGCTGCTCATAGTTTACAGTGACAATATACTTAATAAATCCTTAAATTATTTATTTATCTATCTTTGTTTTGTTATCTCTTAAATAAGAAAATACTAAAGCTGGTTAATTGCCAAATAAATATTGAATGCTACTAATATGTGCAAAGTTCCTTCAAAAATATTCTGAAACAATAAGTCTTTTTATTGTCTTATTGATTTTCGATAATTTTTAAGGTAGGTTAAATAATCAAAAAATAAATTAGTAAAAATTTATAAAAATATAAATGATAACTAAAGGTTAAAAAGATAATAGTAACTCTTCAAAAATTTACTGATTTATTAATTCAAATTATTGCCAAAAAAATAATAATCATAAATTCATCTAATTATAAGATGTAAGTTTATTCAACTTCTTTAATTTTATCATAACTTAAATATGTTCATGAATAAAATAATAAATTTATTTCCAAATTTATTAAATTGTGGACCCAAATTTTTAAAAAGCGTCGCTTTGCTATTCAATCTTCTTTTTCCTTGTATTGCTTATTGCATATAAGGGTGCAACGATCTGATGGTTGAAGTGAAATCTTTTAATTGTAATTTCTGAAGTTGGATCGAATTCTGACAGAATTGAAATAATAGATGGGTGTAAGAAATCTTACAACCTTATTCAAAAACAAAAATTTTATGATAAAAATGCACATTTTTTCTTTAAAATAGCTAAAATAATTAAGTAAATTCAGAATAAACGATTTTTTAATTTATTTTTATATGTTGATTGTATCTATTTTCTCGAGTTTTTCTTTTTTATAATTTGGATTCTTCTACTTTATAATAGTATTTAATAGAAATCAAACTTAAAATTTCTATATCTTTGTTAAGTCATAAAATAAAAAAAATTAACTTTGGCTTTTAAAATATGGGATGAATACGAATGCAGAGTAGGAGGTAAGAGATATTTTAGATAAAATAATTAGTAGACTTTGATTGAAGACCATATGTTCAGAAGGTTAACGCCTAGATGAGTGATTTTTATATTCCAAAGTTCGAAACCCACAAGTAAAACTCTGTTTTTAATTTATTTCTGACCAATATATTTAACAGCAACAGCAATAAAAGTAACAGCAGTAGCAAAAGCAGCAGTAAAATTATTTGAAGAACTTATTAATATGAAGATGAGGAAGATGATGATGATGAAAATTAATTAGCGGAAGAATATATTGAAAAGCGGAAAAATTGTAAAATAAATAAGAGATTATTCAAATAACTGAAAATCAAACTTGATATAGTAAGGCTTAAAAGTATTCAATTAAAGATCAAGGCAGTTATTATCTAGAGATCATTTTTAATTTGAATCATAAAGCTTAGACTTTTATATATCTTTTTCCAATTTCTTTAATTTATTCGTATTCTACCTATAATAAATTTAGAGAAAATTTATTAAAAAAATGCATTTTAAAATAGTTGAGTGCTCAGCTAAATAAATGTTAACTTTACCAAATGTTTTATCAATTTCCTTTACCTAATTATAATTCAGATTTATATAACCTCTCAGTTATGCTTAAATGCTTACGGTAAAAGAAATAATTTAAATAAAGATAGAGATTTTTTTTGTCTTGTAAATTCTCGGATTTTTTCTATTCAGCTTGCTAGATATTAAATAAAAAATGAAATTAAAAAATATTCATAAGTATAAGCTCCTTTTAATACATAAAATGAGAGATTTTTTCAACTTTAACTCACTTTAAAAGTTAAGAGACATATGCAGCTTTGAGCTGAGTTAACAAACACGAAAATTTCTAAAATGACTTATAATGCTATACTGCACTTTAAGGTTAATAATTAATTCAGTTCATTAGAGTTATAGATTTAATTAGAATTTTCAAATATGTAAAGCTACAATTATGCAATAAGGACTTACTGAATAATGACATCAAGCTATGTAGAAATATTTGAGTTGAGAATCCTGTATTACAATATTTAAATATATAGAATTGTTGCATTTTAAAATAAATACTTTAATTTAGCTTTTGTTACGAATGAGATATTTATACTCTTCAATAAATATTTAAAAATGCACTTTCTCATAGTTTAACAGTGTTTACTGAAGACTTTTTGAAAGGAAGTTGCCCTCAATTACAAATTTTTATAACTTTAGTTTCATATAAGTGTTAATAGCTTAAAATAGGACTCATTTTGATATCTTCGTTTTATAAATGTTTCTTTTTATTTTTATAGCTTAATTTAATTAGATAAATTTATTTAATAATTAAAAGAAGCTAAATAGATTCTCCAATATTAGTGCACTCATCATGAAATAGTTTATTATTTAGGACAATTAAAAAAATTAATTTCTTCGATCTATTTCATATGATAATCCGTTATATATTGCTAATTATTAATAATATGAGTAGATTAAGACTCATTAAGCATAAGATAAATTATCTACTTATAATCTCAAAATAAATTAATGAAATTCATAAAATTGCCCGCTGATCTCCTAATTTTTAGAGGTTTTATCTTTATAATTTTAAAAATTTTCTAATCAGGAATTTAAAAGTTAAAACTTACTTAAAAATGATTCAGGTAAAAAAAAGAAAAAGGGATCAGTATAAAATAAATATGGATTTTGCTTAACTTTATATTTAAAAAAGGAAATTAAATTCTGTTTTCTCCCTTATTTCATTTTTATTCAAGCTTTGACAATTAAATTTAGAGATTTGAAAATTTATTCAGTACTATGGATCCTTTAGGGCTTAAATAAATATATGATAATTTTAAAAAATTACTATTTATTAATAGATGTATGTTAATGATGCCATTGGCTAAACAGTAACACAGCCTCTTTACAGCAATTTATAAAACAATAAACTTAATCAAACAAAAACTCGTATTTAATGACCCTCTAAATCTCCCACTTCTGAGCTTCTATAAATTTGAAATCTCTTAGCCAAAGAAGCATAGAATAGTAGGAGGAATATAACTTTAAAATAGAAATTGCAATAAAAGAGTACTGATCTTTAAATTAATTAGACATTTCTTGATTAATAATTTAATTTAGTGTTTTTTAGTGTTGCGGTATCAAATTTGATCTTAACTTTTTTTATACATATAAATTTTATTTTTCAAGTGTTAATTTTTTTCAACTTTTCTTAGCTAACTACTTTTTCATTTTCATATAATCTTCATTTTTAAATATTTTCTTATTTTTACTTTGATTATTACTACTTAAAATTGTTGTAATTGATACTACTGCTAGAAAAATTGGTCAGAAAGATTAATACAAAATAGTGTTCTCTTTTAGTAAACCCAAAAAACCTCATCCGGGTTTGGGTAGCATTCTTAATAAACCAAATAACCCCAATTAATTTTTCTAAAATTATTTATTTAATTTTTATTAAATTCATCAAATTTAGTTAAATTTGAAGAAAATGAGTCTTGCCAAAACTTTATAAATTTACGGATTATTATTACACTTGGGCTGTGATGAGAAACACAAAAAACAAAATAAATAGTCTTATATTTTGTCTATTCTCGTAAATTTTATTTTATACCATAATGTATTTTGTATTCTCTTAATCCAATTTTTGCATTAAAATTTGTTGGCTGAAAATTACTGAATCTATATATTAATTAAATTTAGATTTTTTAATCAATTTTTATAAGTTTAGCATTTCTAATTTAAAAATATTTTATTTTAGAATATGATGGCTAAATCCTTCCTTGAGCTTTTGCTTTAATAAAATTATTTTTTAAAAATTGAAAGCTTTTTGATTGAATTCATATTAAATTGAAGTTTAATAAAATTGATTGAGAAGTAAAGCTTCTAATAGGAATGCCTGATAAGCTTTTATTCTTTGTTCATATGGAATTAATCTTCGCAAGAACCTATCTATAAACTAGTAAAATATTGATAAAAAAGGGGATTGCTGAAAAGTAAATTTTTAATAAGATTTTTACTTAAATTATATCATTAATAATCTAGCCAAATTTGACAAGAATGTTATTAAACCTTATATAAACCCTGGAAGAAAGCGGGCCAAACATAAGTCTGTCATCCTACAAATTTAAGTTACGGTAAGGAGGACAAAGATTCTAGAAGAACATTAAAGAATGTAATTTAACTTTTAAATTTCAGCATTTTTTCTTTTTCTGGGGGTTTTTCTGATATCTGTTTCTCTTTTAAAAAAATTATGGGAAAAAAAAACTTATTTTTTTAAAAATTAATTTAATAAATAGTGTCTTATTGGATGATATTTTAATTTTTAGCTTGATTTTTTCATTCAGTTTAAAAATGACTTCTCAGAAACCAAGGTCTTATATTATAGTCCTAAGTCAGCAAATTGTTTTTCATATATCATGATTGCTTTTTATAAAAACTATTTTTAGAATAGCTTGCTAAAATAAAAAACATAAAATTGCTTAGAATCCGACTTCTTTCAATAATTCTGATAGCTTCCGAAAATTGAAAGATGATTTTACCTTTCTCTTAAATATATATATTTAAAATAAAAAAAAATATTTGGATACGGCATCGTGAACTATATAATTTTAAATCCCAGTCTTATACATTCCTGTCCTTTAGTTCTTATGAAATGAATTAATTTTTAAAAATCCTTTTTAACTAAAAATTAGAGTTTAAAACACTCATGATTAAGATGAAGATTTTAATGGAGTTAAATAATCCTTCCAAATACATTCTGATTAATAAGTGTTGATATTATCAAACTATTATAAAAAAATTTAAATGAAGGAGGAATTTAAAGTGTAGTCTAAATTGGCATCCTTATATGTCTGTTTAAAAAAATAATTAAGACATTTAATTTTTAATTGGCTAGGATTACAGAGATCAAACATTTTTTAAAAATAAAATTTCACCCAATTGATTGATGAATCCGGTAAAAGGAATGCAAGTTACAGCATATTACTTGAATAGCAGGAACAGCGCACACATGGAGTTTAAAATTGAGGAAGCTGGTTATTTAAAAAAAGCACATTTAGAGTAATTTAACAAATACGAAGTTTGAAATGCGAAATCTGGAACAGAACTGTGTTAAAGATAAACAGTTGTAGAATAGGCAAATTATTCAAATGAGACAGGTCACAAATCCTAATCTTCGACAATCTTAATTCTCAACTCTTCAAAATGCAATAGAGATATTATATATATATACCAGGAGGTTTCTCCCATTAAAAATAAAGCAATAATATAAACAACTGTTATATAATTCACCTAGTAGACAAGCAGCTTTTAGATTGATATTTATCACTCTTTGATAAAAAAATAAATTTTCACCAATTTCAGCATTACCTCTATCACCTAATTCTATATTTCTTATATTTAATGAGGTTAACAGTAAATGACACTTCTCATAAAAAATTATATTTATATTAGGATAAAAAATTAAATAAAAAATTTAAATGCAATAAATTTATTAAACAAATTTAAATTAATGTTATATTATACAAACTAAAGTTGAAGTTTTGCATTCTGCAAAATAAAATGCGCCAAATTTAAAAGAAAATAAAGGGAAATAATGATGATGGACAGAAATAATTAAAAGTGACAGCAGTCTTTTTGTTTGGTCAAGTTACTAAGTTCTAACATAAAAACATATTTATTTTATTCGAAGAATATTAATTATAGTAGAATATTGTAATATATCGGTCTAATACGATTATTATTTTTAAAATACATATTTATTTCGCTGAAGATACCACCTGACAAGCATTTGATGTTGTGAGAATTACATTTCCTTTTTTCTTTTTGAAAATTGTGTCCCAAGCCTAGTTAATGCCTTGTCTTTTCTTTAACTTATGCTAGAGTTGTATATTAGTTTGAGATGACTTTCACATTTTATCATTAATATGTTTCTTAATCTCACTAAAAGTTAAAAATTAATTTAAATTCTATCTTACATTTGTGCATAATTGCCCAAACAAAATGATGCTCAATGGAGGATGTTTATTTCATCTTTTGTGGCACAGTTGAATTTTAGTTCAATTTTTTAAAAAAGGTTTTCAATAGATGTCAACTAAATATAATGATCTAATTTAATATCTCGTCAAAATCACTTTGAATTTAAGAAAGCCATTTCTTAGATCATGAAATGACGATGGGCTTTCGCGGTGACGTGGCACAACTGATCAAGGAGTTACGCCTGTGAATTACTTTAAATCGATTAAGTATTATATGCCCGTTAGGGGATAATTAATTCCTTAACTATTATAGTGTTATAGATCATGAAATCGTATTCAACCTATAATCGGTGATAGGTTAAAATAATAAATGGAGATTTGCAAAATGGCGACAGTTGAAATCACAGATTCAGCCCCTGATCTGCAGCTTGTTCGATAGCTTATTAAAAATTAATTTTAGTTTCTTCTTAATCATCTCTACAGCACCTCTCAGCAGGAAGATATGTCGCGTGCATTCTTCATAATCCTCATCATCATCTTCTTCTTGACTTGTGTTGCTTATAACTCTTTACTGAGCGCTCCCACACAAAAGTTGCAAGGATAAAAAGTTCTTAGAATTTTAAGCTGAATCGAATGGTGTAATTATTATTTAAATTGGACACACTTCATCTGCCACTGATTCATTCCATTTTAGTTTAATATCTAATTTAATTCTCTTTTTATTTAATTCTCAGCTATAATACTACAATCAAGAAGCAACTCTTTATTTTGAGAGCACTCTTTTTACTTAGAATAGATTATAAAATAGATAATGCAATAAAGAGAGCATAAATGATTTGATTGTTAATTTATAAAAAAATTTCTAGAAAAATAACTGCCTTGATCTTTAATTACGTACTTTTGATAATCATTTTATCAGGTTTAATTTCCATTTTTTGGTAAATTTTTGAGTTTCCTTCTTTTCAAACTATTCTTTGGATAATTAATTTTCTTAATTTTTTTTTCTTTTCAATTTCATCATTTTCAATTAAAATATATCTTCAGTTATTTTACTTGTAGCAACTTTTAGTAATCTTGATTTGAAAAATATTTCTTAATAATCTACCTGTAGGATTTGAACTTTATGAGAAAAAAGACTCCTCTTGTAGATAGTCTTCTGAACATCAGTTCCGAAATAAAAGTATACTTTTTTTTTTAAATATAGCTTTACTACGATTTGCATTCGTACTCCGACTTTAAATTAAAATTTAAACTCCAAATGAGCCATTTTTTTCTAAAAATACTCAAATCTTTTTGATAAAGCCCTTATTTTTAAAGTTTTAAGACAATTTTTTAGCATTATCAGCAACAAAATAAGTTGTAAGAATAAGAGTATAATAATTAGAGATATTTAAATGTGAAGATGAAAATGTAAAATTAGTTAGCCAAAGAGTAGGTTGAAAAGAGGAAAACTTAGATATGTGAATAAAAAAATGAAAATAACACCTGTCACAATTAAAAGCTCGAAATTAAATAGCAAGTTAGTTATTTATCTATGAATGTCTTTATTAGTTTACAATTAATTTTTTTGTTATTTCAGAACCTTTTAAATCATTCCCCTATAGTTTATCCATATCAAATATCTGTAACCTCCTATTTTCCATTGAATTCTTCCTATAATAATTTAAGTTTATAGATAATTGTATCTATACCAATAATTTTTACCAATAAATTCAATGTTATTGCTGATTAATATTCATTTTAAAAACTGCCACTTTTTCTGAATGCTTGCCTTTCATAAACGAAAGAGGCTGCATTAAATTAGGAGCAAATCTGAACAATTAAGTTTTAATGCAGTTTATACTGTAAAATTTAAAATGCTCTCTTAAATTCTTGATTTGTGAAGTGATTTAATTTATAACGCCTTTGCAATCGAATTTATGTCCTGGGCCATAAACTATTCTCCTTATATTAGGGAGTTTAATTCGGTATAAAGGGTATGCTTACATGCCTGGATATTTCTATATTTAATATTAATATTCTTCAAATTTGTCTAAAATTTTTTAGTATTCATAAGCTTTCTCCAACATTAAATATTAGGTTTTAAAAATTTAAACACTAGACTAAGCTTGAAATTTTTTTAATATTTTTTAAAAAATTTTTAAAATAAAAAAAAATTTTTTTAAAATCTTAGAAAAATTTTTTAATAAAAAAAAATGTTATATATTAAATTAAAATGAAATAAATAAGGCATTTAATTTTCCAATTTAAAAATTTTCCCCTTTAGTTCAAATAAAAAAGTTTTTCATTCGTTTCCTATAAAACAAAAAAAATTTTAAAAATAAAATTTTTAAAAAATGGGGATCATATTTATCAGACGGGGAGTATTAAAGAAAAATTATTAATTTTTTTATTTCATTAAAAGTACAAAGGGGTCTGAATTTAATAAAATTTCTAATGTTATTTTAAAATCAAGTTTTAATTAAAATTTTAAAAAAAAAAGTCCCCCCCCTTTTTCAAAAATTTTTCATTAAAAATAAAATTATTTTTGAATTTTTTAGTATTCCCTTTAAAAAATAAATTATTAAATTGCTATTGAATTTGCAAATTTTTTAAATAATCAGTTTCAATAATTGGTCAGAGTCTTAATATTCAACTTATTTATTTTAGTGTGAGTTTGAATTATCTTACTTTAATTGATAGTTACTCATATATTTATAAGTAATGTAAGGAACTGCATTTTAAATACTGATCCGATTCTTTTACCCTTTAAAGTTAGGATAAACCTCATCAGAAAATAAGTAATGAGATAGAACAACAATCATTGCAAGGGCAAAGTGCATATGCCCTGAAAGAATGATCATAGATAAATCTTCACGTGAATCTGCAAGGATTTTCCCTCAATAAATTCGTGGTTTATTCATTCATCCAGATGAAAACTAGATAGTCTCACCACTTCAAGGCAACACCTCTAAAGAGATGAAAGGAAAATTAACGCATCCAAACTACTGATGGAGCGTTGCTTCTATCCAACTCAGAAATACTGAGAATATTCCTTGGGCTTTGATCAGGCATCCTTAAAATCAAATCTGTAGATAGGGTACCAAGATTCACATTTTTCAGATGAATGCAAAGCCCCGTTCAAGTAAATTCATCAACCGCATAACTGGAGCCACTCGTACTTGATGATTGACAACCGGGCTGTGCCCTAAATGATTTAGGACTATCCCTCTCTTCTCAAAACATCTGAGCATAATCAACACCCAATTTGGTATAGTATTCTTTCTTAATCCTTATGTGTGTTTTATTTAAAGGTTCAGCTAAAAGTAGTCAATGACGGTGATCCTCTGAAAGAAGCAAGCGCCTTGATAGCGATTCAAGAATAGTTGCTAGACTCCACCGATACAAAGTCTGTGAATTATCTCATTCAGCAAGTGTGAGAATTCAGAAGGAGGCTTGATTGTTTTGAGTGATCGGATTTCTAACACATACAACTGTCTTAGAGATTCTGAACTCCATTGGCCAAGGGATAGGATCTTAAAGAGCAGAGTTATCCAGAGTTAGCAAGACAGCAAGAATGCACATCACATTAGCACTCTTTGAAAATAGAACTCAATGAGCGAAACCCGAGATTATACACAGAAAGCCAACCCACGAATGCTTGAGCCCTACAAAATCGGTGAGACCATAAACTTAGAGAAGTAGGATAAACTTACGATTTGTTAAGCGGGAACAGAGAAAGAGTGTGTAGCAAGATTCAGTGATACCATGCTTGATCGCTGGGGAGCGCAGCAGTCATCTTTCAAATAATAATAATAATTTAATTCTTAAAAACTTAAATCTAAATAACACCCAACAGTTTTAATTAATGAGCATGATTATTGAAGACCTTTATTCATTATTCCTTCTTAATAATTATAACTGCTCTAGCTCCACTACGAATTTTAAAAATGGAGAAGGCTCCCTCTGGCTCGTGTCTGCAGGTCAGACCTAGCTCATCTACGATTTATTAAGTAGCTCAAATAAAGTCTGGAGATTGTCATTTTCCTTTTTGTCTATGAGTGTTCTCATCATGTATGACTTCACATCTTTTTGAAATTATTGGCAGAAGAATAAGTTTTTTAAGTTCGTGAATGCCTCTATTGCTATCTTCTTATTGATGTTTAGGTAACCTTTAGTGCTATCTACTAGCCACTAATTCCTGAGTGCTTAATCAATAATAAATCTCTCCAGCCTATCTACTTAGAGTAAATTACCTATCAACTCCTTCATTTCTTTGCTGTTATTCTCCTCAAGAGCCAGAGGGAGCCTTCTCCATTTTTAAAATTCGTAGTGGAGCTAGAGCAGTTATAATTATTAAGAAGGAATAATGAATAAAGGTCTTCAATAATCATGCTCATTAATTAAAACTGTTGGGTGTTATTTAGATTTAAGTTTTTAAGAATTAAATTATTATTATTATTTGAAAGATGACTGCTGCGCTCCCCAGCGATCAAGCATGGTATCACTGAATCTTGCTACACACTCTTTCTCTGTTCCCGCTTAACAAATCGTAAGTTTATCCTACTTCTCTAAGTTTATGGTCTCACCGATTTTGTAGGGCTCAAGCATTCGTGGGTTGGCTTTCTGTGTATAATCTCGGGTTTCGCTCATTGAGTTCTATTTTCAAAGAGTGCTAATGTGATGTGCATTCTTGCTGTCTTGCTAACTCTGGATAACTCTGCTCTTTAAGATCCTATCCCTTGGCCAATGGAGTTCAGAATCTCTAAGACAGTTGTATGTGTTAGAAATCCGATCACTCAAAACAATCAAGCCTCCTTCTGAATTCTCACACTTGCTGAATGAGATAATTCACAGACTTTGTATCGGTGGAGTCTAGCAACTATTCTTGAATCGCTATCAAGGCGCTTGCTTCTTTCAGAGGATCACCGTCATTGACTACTTTTAGCTGAACCTTTAAATAAAACACACATAAGGATTAAGAAAGAATACTATACCAAATTGGGTGTTGATTATGCTCAGATGTTTTGAGAAGAGAGGGATAGTCCTAAATCATTTAGGGCACAGCCCGGTTGTCAATCATCAAGTACGAGTGGCTCCAGTTATGCGGTTGATGAATTTACTTGAACGGGGCTTTGCATTCATCTGAAAAATGTGAATCTTGGTACCCTATCTACAGATTTGATTTTAAGGATGCCTGATCAAAGCCCAAGGAATATTCTCAGTATTTCTGAGTTGAATAGAAGCAACGCTCCATCAGTAGTTTGGATGCGTTAATTTTCCTTTCATCTCTTTAGAGGTGTTGCCTTGAAGTGGTGAGACTATCTAGTTTTCATCTGGATGAATGAATAAACCACGAATTTATTGAGGAAGATCCTTGCAGATTCACGTGAAGATTTATCTATGATCATTCTTTCAGGGCATATGCACTTTGCCCTTGCAATGATTGTTGTTCTATCTCATTACTTATTTTCTGATGAGGTTTATCCTAACTTTAAAGGGTAAAAGAATCGGATCAGTATTTAAAATGCAGTTCCTTACATTACTTATAAATATATGAGTAACTATCAATTAAAGTAAGATAATTCAAACTCACACTAAAATAAATAAGTTGAATATTAAGACTCTGACCAATTATTGAAACTGATTATTTTAAAAATTTGCAAATTCAATAGCAATTTAATAATAATTGATGAAATAATTTATTTTAAAAAAAGGGATCGAATTAATGATTGTTTATAATTTTATTATATAACACAAATATATTTTTCTTAGATTTACTATAAATATATATTTTAGAAGGATATAATTAAATTATCATAAATTAAATACAGAATCTTTTTCAGAACTGCTACTAAAATTTTATATATAAATGATGAAATAAGTAAAAATATTCTATAAAAATTAAATTAATAATAGAACAATCGTTTTTGAAGTTTATAATCGATTATTTTATTATATTATGAAAATGATATTAAAATCAGTCAATAAAATAAACTTAAGTTTATATCCTCCTGTTATTAAGCATAAATTAATCTTATCAGAAAACTTTTCAGTTAAAACTGAATTCCCCTATTCTTACACGAAATATCAATTTTTGAACTAAATATCCCAAATAAATTTTTAATTTATCGATTCTAATTTTAATTTAATAAGTTTCTATCTCTCTTTAATTAAAAAGTGTAGAAATCTGTAGTTACTTTCGATCATCTTCTAAAAACTTACTTATAATAATAAATTTAAAATCAAAAGCAATTTCAATTAGCACCTCCAATGCAATAAACTGAAATAAATACAATTTAATGATAATGTGTATAATGCCATTATTTATGCTTCTTTAAAATAGTGCTTCTTGCATCTTTCTCTGTCTAGATATATTTTATCTTCTTAATCGGAACATTAGTCTTTATAACTTTAGTCGATCAATTTAATTACTTAATAATTATAATGGAAGATCGGTTCCTCATAGTAATTGTGGTCAATATTCTTGTAACTTCTATTGGATTAGCTTTTCAAAGGCATAATGTCAAAAATTATAATTAAGTAACTAGTCACAAGAGTAAAATCTGAAAGATTCAAAACCCAAGATTTATAAATGGGAAACTCACAATATTAAGACAATAGAATTGCAATTTCAAAATTGATATCGTAAAATAAACTTTGATACCTCTATTTCGCTTTGTTCACTGTCTGTTGCTAAAGAGAGGTTTAGTTTTCAATTATAATTGCTTTAATTACTTATCCATTTTAGTAGCTGATGGCAGTTTGAATTATAGTTCAAGAATTGATTAGATTGTGACCAAATTGAATACATTGTCATCTACTACTAATATCTGAGATCTAGAAAAATTTTTGGAAAGGTTTGAAATTAGAAATGATTAATCAAAAGTTTCACATAAAAAATTAGGTAAAAACATGTAAGTTGAAGTAAAACTCCATTCTGATGTAGTAAAACTCCATCTTTAAAATTTTTGAAACTAGCCAATCAGAGACTCTGCTTTGCTTAATAATTTCAAATTATTAAGTCTCTGATTGGCTAGTTTCAAAAATTTTAAAGATGGAGTTTTACTACATCAGAATGGAGTTTTACTTCAACTTACATGTTTTTACCTAATTTTTTATGTGAAACTTTTGATTAATCATTTCTAATTTCAAACCTTTCCAAAAATTTTTCTAGATCTCAGATATTAGTAGTAGATGACAATGTATTCAATTTGGTCACAATCTAATCAATTCTTGAACTATAATTCAAACTGCCATCAGCTACTAAAATGGATAAGTAATTAAAGCAATTATAATTGAAAACTAAACCTCTCTTTAGCAACAGACAGTGAACAAAGCGAAATAGAGGTATCAAAGTTTATTTTACGATATCAATTTTGAAATTGCAATTCTATTGTCTTAATATTGTGAGTTTCCCATTTATAAAATTGTTTTGAATCTTTCAGATCTTTATAAAATAATTTTTTAGCATATATCAAAAAGTAATGTAGTGAAATTGTAATTTAAACTCTAAAGACTATATGAATCATATTTAAATTTGCAAATATGATTTTAATGAAATGCAAAAAAGGGATTTTGCATATTAAAATTTTACTTATTAAGAAGCAAAAATAAAGATTAAATTTCGCTTATTAAATTGTCAATAAATCACAAATCTTCTTTATTATTATTAAATAAGTTATTATTAATTTAAAATTATCTAATATCAGTAATAAAAATATTTTTATTTCTATTTTAAAATCAAGTCTGAATTAAATGTAAGATCTTTCCCATTTTTTAATTATAAAAAATCTTTATTAACCAATTTATAGTACTTTTAAATTCTGAATTTTATTAATTTTAGTCTTATAGATTAAATATTTTTAAAACTAAATCTTGTAGTTAAAATAATTACAATTTAATACTTAAAAGTTAGAGTATTAGGATAAATTAATTAGAAGTTCAAATTTAAAATCATAGTAGCGAGTCAGTTTGGAGAAAGGATTGTAAGTTTTCCTGTCATTACTTTCAGAATCCTTATAAAAGATCTTCTAATTATATAACCTATAATTGAATAAGGTAGATTGTTATTTTATTTTGCAATTTTGCACCCGAAGATATATTTGCCATAATGAGCAATAATCGTGCTTTAAAAAAAACTGAGAGAATCTTGTATAAAATCTGAAGATTATACGTCGAGTACTCAATTCGGCTACTCATAATAGCCGGTTATTAGATTTTGAAATTGGCAATATTTTTTTAATTTTACTTTTAAAAGTTGCTTAATAATGAGGAATTGAGAGTTTTAGATAGATTTAGAGTTCAAATATGCACATTTGGAGAGTAATAATAGATAATTGATGTGAAAGAAAAGGTTATTAGAACAATTAATTTTCCTCTCCTTTAATAGAGGATGGGTACTTCTATTTATTTTGCTATATAATGGGCTTGGAACGAGCTAAATGACTCATATTTTAGGCATTAGTTTCTCTAATCAAGAATATTATTAAAATTGATGATTGATCTAAATAATAAATGAAGATGAAATTTATTGGCAATTGGAATTACAGATTCGCCTTTGATCTGGCACTTGTTTGATAGCTTGTAAAAAATTAGTATCAGTTTCTTTTTAATCTTCACAACAATACCCAGAGAGATATGATCGCATAAGTTTTCGAATATTTAACATTATTAAACTTGTGTGGCTAAGAACTCTTGACTGAGTGCAAAGATATAATGGTTCTTGAAACTCTATACCTTCTCGAATGGATTAATGATTATTTCTAATTAGAGACATTTAAATTCCCTAGATTATATCCTGATTTATTGTATAAAAAAATTTAACTCACTTATTTATAATAGTAGGAATTTTAATTAAAATCGGAGATTGTTTAAAATAATAAATGGGAGTTGCAACTTCGTAGCAGTTGGAATCAAAGATTCACCTCCTAATCTGCAGCTTGTTCAATAGGTTATCAAAAATTAATATGAGTTTCTTCTTTAATCATCCCATCAGCACCTCTCAATCAAGAGATATGATGTGCGCATTCTTCTTCGTGTCCATATTCATCTTCATAAAAACTTGTGTGGCTTATAACTCTGTGCTGAGCGCTCCCACACAAAAGTTGCAAGGATAAAAAGTTCTTAGAATTTTATGCTGGATCGAATGGTGTAATTATTATGTAAATTGGGCACACTTCAACTGTCACTGATTTATTCCAATTTAATTTAATATCTAATTTAATTCTCTTTTTTATTAAATTCTCATCTATAATTCTCAACATTATTTATTCCCATTGGGTTAATTCTTAATTTATTAATAAATGATTAAAGTATAAAGGTATTGTCCTATAAGGATCTCTAGCTTAGCAAGTTAAATTGAGATATGGTATTAGCTAGCCTTTGTTGTATTTGCTTTCTGACGAAAAAGATATTAAATAAAAGTCTATGTTATCACCATTTCGTAGTAATTATTTCAAAAGTTTAAAATGAATAAGTACAGAAGAATATTTTAGCTTTAAGAATCCAATTCGCCTCTCAATAATTTTTTTTAAATATGAAGATTTTTTACCTATTTTTGTCAGCATTTAGAAAAACTTATTTTAAGAAAATGAAAAGGATATTATTATTATAATATCTAAATCCTAAAGAAATAGGAATACTAATAAATTTAACTAGTTTTAATATTAAATCTATTTATATTTATACTACTGTGAAAAATGGCATCCACTTTATCCCCTTTCTTTAAATTCTCTTTCCATTGATTTTATTGAATAAATTTAAAGTTGTGCTTTGCAATCATAGATGAAGAAAGAGGAACTATAAAGGGAGGGCGATCTAGTTTAGTGAGAGACAGTTTTAAAACTGTAATTTTTTCCTTGTTAAATTCAGAATTCCTTTGGATTTAAAGAATCTCAATGATTTTGGCTTCCTGCCAAGTTTGAAATGCTTACCCTCATCAAAAAGATAAAATGCAAAATAATATCGTTCTTTGTAGAGAACTTCAATTATTTATCCTTCTTTTAAGCTGGACCGCCATTCTTCTTTCACAATCAATTCAGGATCTTAATAAATTATTAAGATCTTCAAGCATAAATCAATAACATAATGAGATCTAGTTCTTCTTAAGGCAAGGTGAGTTCTGTTTAATATAGTGTTATATATTAGCTTTAAATTTTTAATATAATTAATGGCAGTTAAGCAGTTCAACAAGATCACCATCACCAACGACAAGGACAAACCTAGACCACCTCCACAAGAGCCTCCCTCCCTCGTGCACTCGCAGTCTTCCTTCCCTTTTAGAGGAGCAGACGTCAAAAACCTGCTTTTTTTTGACTCGGGAGCAACTAATGTAGAAATTCGTCATTGCTTCAGAACATTTTAAAAGGGAGGATAATCATTAAAACTTTGAAACTTTCACTCATGGTAAGATCACCACACTAAACCTCTGCCTGCTCCTCTAAAAGGGAAGGAAGACTGCGAGTGCACGAGGGAGGGAGGCTCTTGTGGAGGTGGTCTAGGTTTGTCCTTGTCGTTGGTGATGGTGATCTTGTTGAACTGCTTAACTGCCATTAATTATATTAAAAATTTAAAGCTAATATATAACACTATTTTAAACAGAACTCACCTTGCCTTAAGAAGAACTAGATCTCATTATGTTATTGATTTATGCTTGAAGATCTTAATAATTAATCAATCGTAAAATAAAATTCTTAAAATATTGAAGCTCAGATAATCTTCCAAATATGCATATAAGAATTGAAAAATCACGGATTCAATTTATTAAAGTGAAATAAAAAAAGTAGCAATAAATAAAATTAAAATGAATATAGGTGTTTAAAAGACTTCTAAATGTTCCCAATATTTATATCGTTGCGCATGAAGATGAAGAGCAGTAATAAAAAAATATCACACATCTGATAAGAGATATAGATATGATTAATATAGATACTCAAGGTATTTCAAATTCTCTTCAGATCTTGATCTAAATTAAATTTTAAATTTTATCAAAACATCTATTTTATAATTTTATGATATGTGTTTATTCTATCTAAATCAAGTTTAAAATTTTAGAATTTATTTTGTCGTCATGTATTAGTAACTTTAATTAAACATTTGATTAATATTTGAAATCTTTTTTAAATTGGTGAATCTTAGTATCTCATATATTCAATAACCTGATTTTTATGATCGAAATTGTAAATTGTAAATGGGAAATTCATGGAGTAGGCCGGAGAAAGAAACTCATTATTTTGTAATATGTCATATATTTTTATTAGAATCAAATTAATCAAATGTTTTTGTGTGAAAATTATTTTTTATTTAAGTAGTGTATGGTTTAGATGTAAACGAACAAATTAAATTTAGGAAATAAGGTAATTTATATTGAAGAAGAATTAATTAAGAGCTTTTTTATATTTATCTAAATCATATTTGAGTGGTAGGCATTACAAACTCATCAAAATTCTACCATTCCTTTAACTTTAATTCTAGAGATTCATAATTCTTCTCAAAAAATAGAATAAGGCAACACAAAAATAAAGGTTTTAATAAATCTTAACAATAAATGCAGATAAAAATATAATATCAAACATCATGAAAATAAAAATTGCATAAATTTTGCCTATCTATAAATATGGGAGATTTGTAAACTTAGTTTAAAATAGCAAATAATAAAATGATGTATTTATCGATTTTCATTTGATGCATCACTTCATCAGCTTAAACCAATGATTTTTAAGCTCTGTTGAATTAATTCAAAAAGAAATAAGAAGATACTATCATTAATATAGAAAAATTTGATAATACTTAATTTAATACAATAATTTCGGAGGTTGAATGAAGAACATATTTTTTTATTTCTCAACTTTAGTAAGAACTTTATTGTTTAAATACAAAAATTTAGATGCTTTCTCTTTCATTAATCTGAAAAAAGAATTTTAATGAAGCTTTATAGCCGTTTATTCCAATTTAATATTTCATAAAAAAAAAGATTTTCATATTAAATATATCTTAGTTCAATTCTATTTTCATTTTTGTAAATAATATTTTTAACTTATTTAATTGTTTTTTAATTCAACTTTTAAATCTAAAATAAATATAAATTGCAATAAATATTAAAATGAAATTTTTTAAAAGAAAGAAACTCTTCCAACTTATTTTTCAAAGAAGAAGGCAATATTAAAAGGCATTAAAATTTTATATCTAAATTAAAAATAAACATATTTAATGGATTATCTTTAGATTTATTATTTTCTATCTTAAAAATGAATTAAATTTGCTTTTATATTTTTAAAGTATTTTATTATTTATAAATTATGTTTATTTATTAATAATTTTTATTAAAACTAACTCTTTTATATACAGAATATATTTAATTATAGGTGTAAATTTAACTGATATTGCAAATTAAATAACATTATAATGACAAATCATTGAGGCATATAGTGTCTAAGATTTAAATAATTGTTATAGCATTAGATTTCGTCATATTTTAATAATTTTATATATAAGGAAATTTTTATTGTATCAATCAATTTAACTTCATAATGCCTAAAACTTCAGAAAGGAGTAAAATTCTAATTCGAAAGTACAGCTCTCATTAGATATCTCCACTGAGATATTCCAATGAGATTTTTGAAGAAGAAACTGATATTAAATTTAAAAACATGCTGTAGATCATGGGTGAATAAGTAATTTTAACTTACTAAAAATTGCAACTTCTTATTTATAATTTCAATGAATCTTAGATTTAATTAAAAATTTAATACCATCTATTAACGATTGGATAAGGATTTAAAAACAAAATTCTGAGATTGTTTATTACTAACAGAGTATTAAAACATTTTTAATCTATATCTTTTACCTTTATACTTAATCAGTAAATCAAAAATAATATCATTTATTTCAAACTTGATAATCTCTTGATAGTTTAAAATAAAAATTAATTAATATTCTTGAGTAACATGTTCAATGCAATTAATTTAATATATTCAATCTTATTCTCCAATTAGCTTCAAGCTATAATACTATCCTTAAGTTAATCATCTTTAAATTTAAATTTATTTCTTCCGCAAGATTTCCATGAATTGTAATGTAATTTCAAATAATATAATTTCATCCAGTATTGCTAAATTTATCTTAAAAGAAATAGAATAAACAAAAAGAGTTTCAAATGAAAATAGATTAAGTTTAATATTATTTTTCAAAAATATTAATTGATCAATACTTCTCTGATCTTAAAATAATTAAAATTATCTCTTAAATATCAGCACTTAATGCAGTCTATTTTAAATATATAAAAATATGAGTCACAGGTAAAAACATTTTGATTTATATAATATAATTATTTAAAATAGATTTATGATATTGGGAGATAAATCTTACACTGAGGTTTTAAGAATGTAATAAAAAAGCAAAGCATTCTTTTCTTAGAAGCTTTTTCTCTAATTTTTATTAAATTATTTTTAGGATATTTGTTACTTAATTCTACTGAAAAATATGGTTATTTTTTATTAAAGGACTTATAGTAGAAAAAATATGCAATAAGGATCGAATGGAGGACACCATTGATGCAAACTTGCAAAGCCAGAACTTGCAAAGCCAGCTCGCTTTAACTTCATCTGATCAGTTAAAAATAGATCTAATGGTGATTTGTAAATAATTTTTGGACGGGGCTTTAAAACTTTTTAAAAAAACTAACATTAAATTAATATAGTCAAACATTTAATTTAAATATCAAACGTCTTCTAATTAATTTGAAGTATATTAAGCATTTCTATTAAATAAATATAACGGTCGTCATGATCTCTAAAGTTCCTAGCTTAATAAATCAATTGCTGATACCACTGAAGATTAAAAGCAAAAACTCAACGAGTCAATTCTGTGACAAAAATATTACATTATAAAAATATATTAATGGTGTAGAATATATTAAATAAGTCCTTAATTAATATTTTTATTTACTATTAAACCATTCTTAAAATAATAACTAATTTTAAAAGTAAATATTTATAGGTAAAAGTAATCCAATAACAAGTCCTAAGGAATTAAAGTTCTTTGTTTCTTCAATTTGAAATTTATAATCCTCCATACTAATTTATTAAGCATTTTTAATTTAATTAATTATCTTACTTATTTTGAAATATTAAATATCTATGAAATATCTTTAAATTATTTAAACTAAGATAGGTATCGAGCCATATGAACTAAACTTATCCATATAATATCATTACTGCAATTAAAATATTTTATTATTTCAATAAGCTTGTCAAAATAGAATAAAATTCACAATATTTTATTAGTTTCTATTTTTTGGCAATTGCTTAACAATACTATATTTCATATTAAAACTTTCTTATAAGCAAATGAAGTATTAAAAAGTTATAAATCACTAAATATTTACAATTAAAAGGTTTAGTAATATCGAAGTAGCTTGAGAGGAGTCTTATTTTATCTTTAATTTTTATCAAAATATGATTTCAGTTTTCCATAAATATTTTGCAAGATTGTTTAGCTTAAAATATTGCTCAAACTTAATTAGAAAGACTATTGCTTTAAAAAAATTTCAAATTATGAAATATATATTATTTTAGCTGATTAAATCTTCTTATATTTATATCATTTTTTTTTAATTCATAGAGAAAGTTTTAAAATCGTTTACTATGATAATAAAAACATTTTTTTTGAAATTTTTTAAGAAAAAATAAGATTTATAAAGAAGAAAATTTGAATAATTTTTTACAAGATCAAATAATCGTACTTAATGAGACATAATAATCCAGAAAGTTGGAATTCAAATAAATAATAATCGAATGGAAGAGTGAAAAGTTATAGAATCCATAGAGAAAATTGTATAGAGGTAAGTTAGCCTAAAAATTAAAACATTTAGAGAGTATATAATTATTTCATTTCCTCATCGTCTTTAAGCCAATAGAAAATAAATAGATTTTAAGAGAAAGTAATAAATATAGTTGAGAAATAAATTAAATCGATGATTTGGCAAAATAATAAACAGGGAGCTACAGATTCAGAGCTGTTCAACTGGCTGATTGACCCCTGATCTGTATATTATTGGATAGCTATTCAAAAATTAATATGTACCTCCTCTCAAATTTTCTTCGCGCACCTCTCAATGGTTAGATATGAAAATGCATCAAATATTATTTCTGAATATTCTTCATCAATACATATGCCGCTTCTAACTCTTTACTGAGCGATCTTACATAAATTTTTGGAAGGATATAAAGTTTATAGAATTTTATTATATATTTAATAGAGTAAAAACATTCAAATTAAAATTAGTTCAATTGCTTCTTATTTTTTTCATTAAATTTAATAATTAATATAATCCTCTTTTTTATAAAATTCTCAGATATAATTAGGGCTCAGGAGTTTTATTAACTTTTTTAGCAACCATCAATAATCCATTCGTATTTTAGCCATGGCAATTGAACAAAATAAAGTCCCTATACATTCTTCCAGAGATAAAATATTAAAAAAGATAACTTGTATCTCATTAATGATTGTTCTTATGCTGCATATTTATTTATTTTTCATTATTTTTTAAAATGATATTTAAATATCATTTTATCAAAAATGAAAACTTTATTAAAGTCTTCAAAGCATGCAAATTTATTTAATAAAACTTAAGAAAGCTGCATTGCGTAAAAGTAATGATATGATGAAATATTTCTCTCTAAATCAAATACATATTACTGTTTAAAAAAAAATCTCTAAAATACTTCTCTTTAATTTATATTGTTTTTAATTCTCATTTAATTTTGCACAATAAAATGAATTAGTATTTTATTCAAAAATAATTATATTTTAAAAATAAAAATTAGTATCAAAGATTGTTAACAATCTATACAAACCATGTTATCCAAATGTTTTTTATAGTCAATTCTAAACTAAAATAATTTTCTTCTGGAAAATATTATTGATAGTTAATTTAATGGCGTAATTATTCTAGAAGCATTTTTCCCAAAAATTTTCTACTTTTTTTAAAATAAAAACTGTTTATTTAAAAAAAATAACTTTTTTTTTTTTTTTTCAAGAAAAAAATTTTTTAAGGAATTTTTAATTTTAAAAAAATTTTTATAGAAGAAACGTTTTTATAAAATTAAATTAATTATAAAATGAACTAAAGTGCTCAAAAATATAATCAGCTGTAATATTTTAACATTAGCTATGAAATATCTCTATCTTTTAGCCGTTTTATTTAAATGATCTTTAGAAATGATACTTCTTAATCTCTTGTTTTTAAGTTTTACTCTCCATTTTTAATATATTTTTTTAATAAAATTTTCAAATATAAACACTTCATCTATATTTAAATACAAAATTTTTAAAAAGGGGAAATAAAACATTTTTTAAAACCCCCCCAAAATTTTTTAAAGATTTAATTTAAAATTTAAAAATTTTTAAATTTTTTTTTTGTTTTAAATATAATTAAAAGTTTTTTTAAAAAAAAATATTTTTTAGAAAAATAGTTGTAAATTTAAATATTTTTATTTTAAATTGCCTCACTTGAAAAAAGTAAAAATTTTACTATTTTTTGAAAGGAAATATAGATAAATTCCAAATTTTTATATAATATTACCCCCATTTTGAGGGGGAATCAACAAATTTTATATTTTTGTAAAAATGGTTAAGCATCTAATCAGTTAAAATAAAATAAATTTTAATTGCAATTTAATTGCAAAGTTTATCATTTATCATATTTAAAAAATAAAATTTTGAGATGATTCAGCAAAATTCAAGATTAAATAAAAATCATTTAAGTATTAAATTCTAATGTTTTGCTTACTAATTTATTGCAAGTACTTAATTCTTATTAAAAAATTAATTCAAGGTTTAATTTTAAGTGCAATTAATTGTTTAATAAAACGCTTATTTAAAATAATTTAAAATAGAGATGTTTAATAGTTTAATTCAAAGATAGATCTTTTTATTTAGATAAGTCAGCATAAATAATAAAATTGCAGTCTGTTTTATAAATAAAATTAAGGAGTTATTCCTCAAAGAAATTATGACCTAGTAGATATTTATTATTGAGTAGATTTAAAATAAATTTGAGTTGGAGAGAATAATTATTAAAGATGTCATGCATACTAATGTTTTATAATTAACTCTTTTATCTTAATTAAATTTTATAGCATATTTATATATCTTCTCACGATTGAATGTACTTATGAAATCGCTTTCACCCTTATAATGTGTTTTATCCAATGAAGTTCATATTCTAGTGAACAAAATCCTTAATGATTTATCATCGAGGTTTTCTATTTAAAAATCAATTTTTAATAAATAAAAATTAAGGTAGTAATTTTGAAAAAATGAACTCTATTTCTTAAATGGAATTTTATCATAATTTAATAATGTTTATAATTAAAAATTTGCGAATTTATTGAGTTATATAATTTACTTAAACGATCGCTTAATTCGGTTGTCACTCTTCTGTCTGATTTGAACTCTTTATTCTTAAATTAAGCTGGATTACTGTTCGGTAAGTCTGTCTAAAAATGAAGTAGAGGAGGGGGCAGCCTCATAATAAAACATAATCGTTAAACTTCTAATTCTAAAGGGAGAATAGGGTTGTTTGACTAGTGGTCTCTGAGAGTTACTTCTTTGATTCTTTAAATTGATTTTTAATATTATTTATTTTTAAATCAGTAAACTATCATAAATAGATAAGCAGCATCTCTTAAAATAATTTATGTAGCAGAATTTATTTATGAATTTCATGCATCTATACATTTATAGTAGTTTTTACTATAAAAATTAATTTCAATTATGGCTTATGGATCAAAATGTAATTATCATTCTTTGAAAGAAAAAGTTTCATATATAAAAGCATGTTTTATGGAAAGGGAATTAGGATTTATATAATTGTCACCATGAGTATGATTAGAAAAATAAATAGAAAAGTACTTAAATCCATTTTATAGGGTCTATTTAATTTAATATTAGTGGAGTGGCTCTAATAGTCGTTTGTAGTTTACTCATATTCATAAATAAAGCCTTAATAAATTAAAATAAAAATTATCAATTGTATAAATTGAAAAAACTTTTCTATAAATACCTCAAACTATAGAAAATATAGATTTTTACAAGTAAATAATTTAAGATTAACTGAGCTATATTATACATTTGCTTTAGGTTTATAGAATGAGCTAAGTTTAAAATAAAGTAGCTGAGAGTTGTATGAGGCCTAGAATATTTCTAGTGATCTGAATTAATTTTTATAACGCTCTTTTTGTATTTCTCAGCTTTCTAACTACTTTTCTAAAACTCAGTGTCTTATTCTTTTTCAACTATTATGAGAGGGACATCACTGAAAGGCTGAATATATAGCTACTCTGTTTGGAAAAATGTTTCATGAACTTAAAATTCAATCATTTAAGGTTTTATTTGTCTTAAATTTATCGACATTAATCTTTTTTCTCTCTTTTGGTATAGGATTAATTTAAAGCAAAAATATTTTTCTCTTAAATTAAATGTCTTCACTTTTTTGCTATTTTAAATCGTGAGAATAAATTGCAGATTATACAATCACCTTCTGATATAAATTATTAATTTTATACTCCTTTTGATGATTTATATTTGATGAGCAAGTTATTCTTTAGAATTATTTGGGTTGTCCTCTGCTATCTCACTACTGAGCTGTCTTTCTGCCTTCTGCTATGTATTGTTATTTTTATTTCTCTAAGGTTCTACTTTAAAAATGAATGCTTTAAACTAACTTTTTCTTGCAAGGATTGCTTGAGTTAATTCTTTTATTTGTAAAACTCAGCTACCATTTCCTTAACTCTTAGTCGTGGCTTTTAAGTTTTACTTAGCATATACTTAGCAGAAGAAATATATTAAAGAGATAAATTTCTGAGGAATTTTATTCTAGTTTCTAAATTTGAAAAGGAGATAATTATAGTTTATAATAAAAATTAAATTGGTCACTAGTTTAAATAAAAAATAAGGAGTTGCAACTTTGTAGAAGTTGAAACCACTGATTAACCCCTTGGCATGCAGTTTGTTCAATGACTTAAAAAATATAAAATGTGTTCCTTATTTAATTATATCAATAGCACCCCTTAGTAGCGAGATATAATGCGCTCAGTATCGTCTATTTAAAAAAAAAACTTAACTTTTAATTGTTGTGTCGCTTATAATTCTGTAATGAGAGCTCCTACATAAAATGAAAAGCTCCAATAATTATATTCTTAATCGAATGAATTAATAATTATTCAAATTTGAGACACTTCAACAATCAAGAATATAATCCATTTTTCTTTCATATCTTTTAATTCTCTTTTTTATTAAAAAATTAGCAACTATATTGGGTCTAAAGTATAGAGGTTTGCTGCTTCAGATAATCTTAAATTTGAATGGGAGAGCATTTAAAAAATTAATTATTTCTCCCCTAGAAAAAACGTGTAGAAAAATCAAATATACTTCACTCCTCCTCTTTCCCTTATTAACACTTATTTTAGGAAAAATATATTTTTGACCGAAATATTTTAATTCTTACGTCTCGAAAATAATATAAATTTCAGTATTTTTTTTTGTAATAAAAACTATTTTCGCAGCCATAACTTATTTCTCTGAAATATATTGAATTTATTTATTGCTAAGAATAGATTTGCTTTAATGAATTCTGTTTATTGTGAATTCTTCTTTTTATATAAAGATAAATAAAAATCAGAAAATGAATTAATTTTTGGTTCATAAGAGAAAGAATTTTTCCTTTTTATTACTTAAATAAATCTTGAGAGCCATTATAAGAGGTAGGAGTGCAAGTTTTGCCGATATTATTTCGAATATTCTATGGCTAACTTGTGAAGAAGCTCTGTGATCTGAGAGTAGTTCTATTCTTTTGAAGTGGACTCTGCTAAACAGTATTCTCATTTAAATACAATTACTATTTATGTCAAGACTATTTTGTTCTTAAGGTCCATATTTAAAATGATAATTTAATAAAAAAGAGAATTAAATTAATTATTAAATTAAAATAAATAAATTTGTGAAGTTTGTTCAGAAAAATTAATTATTTCTTCGTTCAGTAAAATTTAAGAACTTTTTACCCTTTGCAACTTTTGTGGGGGAGCGCTCAGTAAGATATAATGACAAAAGTTAAGTTGAAGAAGATATTGAGAAAGTTCATCAGTGCGCGCATGATATCTTCCTGCTGAGAGGTGCTGTAGAGATGATTAAGAAGAAACTCATATTAAATTTTAATAAGCTATCGAACAAGCTCCAGATCCGGTATTGAATCTACGATTTCAACTGTCACCATTTTGCAACTCTCCATTTATTATTTTAACCAATCACCGATTTTAATTAAAATTCCAACTATATTTAAAATGATTATTTTATCTCTGAAATTATGAGCCATTCTGAGAATCGCAGAACGAGCTCCCCACATTTGATTTATTCCAAAAATACATTTATAGTGCATTTATTCTCGTGGAACGAATTTTTGTTCAAATAATTTTAGTTGTTTCTTTTTATACTTCTTACTCTTACATTTAAAGAAAATATTTTCCATTTTAATGAAGAGAATTAATTTGCTGAGCTGGATCTGATTTAGTGCTTATTCAGTGGTGTTAGGGTAAAATAATAATGAGACCTTGGATAGTAAGCTATTTAAAGTCAGTTACACCAGTTTGCCTGTCTCCTCTTCATATTTTATTATAAAAAATACTCTAGCCGGCCACTAAATATCATTACTTTTATAGTCAACACTTTCGGAGATATCATGGTTCAATTAAATTTGCAATATAATTATAAAATATCTTGAAAAGTGGCTGCAGCACTCAGCTCATATTGTTTGCATATTTTGGTCAAGTTGTTTATCTTGGTTTGCTTTTCTGAGGTGCTGAGTTAGGGAAGTTTATTAGACTTTACAGAGTCAGTGATGAACACTTGAGATTTGTTGAAGGGGGAAGAGTCCTGCAGCCGATTTAGGGATTGGGAAGAAGAGGAGTCTGACTCCTCCGAACTCGATATTAAATATATATTTGGGAGTTCGTAGTCGCAGTCATTTATAAAAAATGACTAGTGGAATTTTTCCTTTTCTTATCAGCTTATTATAGTTTATGTTTTTAGGCTGAACTTGGCCCCAGCTTATCGAGACTGAGTTAAGCTAGACAAATCCATGGACACATCCTTGCTGTTCTCCAAATCGTTCATCTTACAAAAAATAAAAAATAATATCTTAAGGGGACAAGCTTAAAGTGGATAAGAAGGATGAAATTCATGATTTTATAATAATTAGCACTTATTATTCATTAAGATTATAATAAAATAAATAATGCATTTGGTAAAATATTTCACTCACTTTATATAAAGCTAAATAATAATAAGTTCAATTATTTTTAAACTACTAATTCTTCAAGCTTTAATGTAAATTATATAGCAAAGCAATTTCAGTTGGCTTTTAGCATTTAAATTAATCTCTTAAAAAATTTTAGGTTTAAAATTTACTTATTAGGGTTTTTATCACTTATTAAAATATTATTTCAGTATAATTTATGAAATCAAAAGATTAAATTTTAAAGAAATATGTGTAAAGAACATTTATTACCTCCTTTCAAGATAAAATTAAATAAGTTTTATGTTACGAAGTGAGTTGCTATTTAAATTCTTAAAGAAACTAATTTAAAAAGGTTAAAATTTAGGGAATATAATAAACTTAAATTATATCAATGTCCTATTTTTAATTAAATATTAATGAGTTGAGGATAGTTTCGCGTGGCACTTAGAGACTGTGTTTTTATTGTTGGCTTGTAGTTCGATGTCATTTATGAGCTAATCAATGTCTATCTTCATTTAAAATATTTAAATATAACTCTAACCTCTCACCAAAGCAGAAACAATCACTCGATTAATCTACAATCACAAAATATATATCACCTAATAGGCCTATCAGTGAAAATCATATTGCAACTCCTGCTACTCCCACACACCAAACTAACCAACATTATATATTACTTCAAATTTAGAATTTATTCTATCTCTCAAAACGGTATTTAAAAGTATAGTACGAAATAAAAAGTTGTAACTGATAACCTATACCAGATTTAAAAGGACTTTTTCATTAATTTATTCAGTTATTTAAAGAAAACTTAGATTTTTGTAATAATTATGTCTAAGTCAAAGTCAACCTGCCTCTCGATATTCAAGCTGTCTCAAGGACTAAAGATAATTTGCGGAGTGGACCTTGCCTTTGCAATTATCTTTCTTGCTTTGTTCATTCGGGGTATAGATCTCAACAAGGGTGAGGAGGGAGAGTTATAAACCCCAAAACCCCAAAACCCCAATTACCCAAGGTGAGAGATAGTGTGAGTAGATGAGAAATGTGCAGAGTTAATTGCACGTGAAAAGGCTCAATAGAGTCGTGAGACCTGATCCCTATATCCAACCCAGATCTGAAAAATGGCAAGCTGCATTAAGGTGGAGCCAATCATCCCACCATTCTCTCGATCGCGCTCTCTCTGCTTTCTATCGCTTTGCTGCCTCCCAGAGCTGCTGATCTCCTTCTTTCCATCCTCAGGGCGTGCGCTGACTGATCGGACATGATTCCTTCCGGACGCTAGGAAGTTGATGCATGCCGAGGTTCAACTAGCATGTTCAGGATGGTATAAGCGATAGCCATGTTTGACGAGCCTCCCCTTATATTATTAACTTATTAAATTTTAATGTCTAACTCAAACGAGGAGGCAAGAAAGCAGAGAGCAAAATGCGAGATAGGTGAGCAGGCCGTCATCTTAAGAGTTCGCCACTAGCAGGTCAGAGGTTATTGAGGATAGAGAAGATGCATGGTGCGAGCAACTCCGTTGGTGGCTTCTCGTCTCTCTTCCCTCCTATCTCTCCTCACACTCCATGAGAGCCGCCGCTTTCTCAAGAGCATGCTGCGCACTCCTCCACTCGCAGAGGACCAAGGCCAGTCTCCTCAGCTTATCCGCTCCTCAAGACGGCATGCACGACACCTCTCTCACAAGTCTCCGGCACCCACTTCGTTGACATGGCCTTGCGGATCCCGCCAGACTTCTGGAATGTCTCCCTCCTCACAACTCCGAGCCGCTATCCTCCTCAGGGCTGTATGAAGTGACTCCCCGGCAGACATTCCTCCATCTTCGAGCACCTCCGGCTCGCCAAGCGCGTGATTGGGTAACACCATGGCGCGGCACTTCTCCTAGGCCCTCCTTCTAACGGCGGTTGGTTAGTCCGGCTAGCTTTTCTCCCTCATCTCCCCGGACTAGCTCCAGTGACCCGGGTAGTGGCGAGCCTGCCAATCACGGCTTTGAGAGGTCCTTGCCCATGAGATGAGCCCTCGAACAGATGCTCAGCGCAGCCTTGCTAAACCG